>PNEQ01002716.1:29085-71534 GCA_003012365.1 Medauroidea extradentata | reverse complement strand
CCACTAAAGTGATGGCAGAAGCATTTGATAACATTGATAAGGCACTTCAGCTTCTTCAAGATAATGATCCTGACACAGCTCGCAGCTCAAAAGTGAAGAGAGTTGTAATGGAAGCACTGGCACCTTACCAAGAAATTTACCGTGAAAAGAAAACGGAGAGCAGGAAGCAAGCTACACTACACAGGTTTTTTTCACCAATGGAAAAGGAAAACATTTCAGCTGACAAGGAGCACGTGTCTGGCAGTGAAGATGACAGTTATTAATTTACCTTTTACGGCTGGAACTTGAATGTTATTATTATTATTATTTTATTGTAGCAGTTTTAATTTTTTTTTGCATGACATGTATTTCTTAAGATTTAAAACTCAGACAGTGCTTCAGCATATTTGCCAATTTATGAGTGTGCGGTACTATTGTGACGGAATAGTTTGCATCATCATTCGTAATTGTTTGTGTAATCCTTATGGAAGAAAACATTCTCGATAAGATCATATTGAATTGAACTGGCAACCTCGCATACATGGCCCGAAACACGCACGTTTGAAACAAAAAAAAAAGGTACGTATAGTTGAGATTTAAATTGTCAAGTTCGTAAATGTTGCATGCTATTTTGTAGGCTAGAGCAAAAATATGTTTTTGTAAAAGGTTTCTATTTTTTCTAAATAAATTTGCCGAATGTAACTTTAACACGAATGAAACGATCGTGTCATGTGTCTTACAGTAATAGTCGGGTGTAGGGTGACTAATTGCTGATAAAAATGGTTTTAAATGTTTTTAAATCCTTTCGTGTTGTCCGTCTACAAACACAACGAAGCATAAAAACAATCATAGGTTGTAGCAGAAAATGTTTTTAAATTTAAGTTAATATATGTAGTAGTACTAGTACTGAAGGCCAGACTACACACTGAGAAAAAAGTAAAGGCTTCATCGAAACAGTAAGAGATACGGGAAAATTTGTAGAGACGATTTTTGTTCATTATTTTGTTGCGAACAACTTTTGTCCCATAAAGATATTTCTTGCTATGCACCGTTTTTGAGATATTACATAAAGTGCGTGCATTTTTGCAATGTTATAGAACCTAAATTTTTTTAAAATGTTGTTGCCTGCGAAAAATAAATCTGATTTAATTAACGGACGTTTTGTATAACGGACATTTTCCGAGAACGTAACTCGTCCGTTAATCGAGGACTTACTGTATATTTTTAGTTATACTGAGCACGGAAACTATTTCTATGCGTCTTGGAAATGAGAAATCTCAACTCATGAAGTCAGTGTAAAAAATATGCACTTTATTGTCACATTAGGTTAAGTAGATAAGGAACAGCATACAATATGTACCATATCAATTATCCAAGAATGGGAGTTTTAGTGAAGACAATCTCTGAAGCTTGGCTGAACAGGTCAAACACCAAAATCTGGAAGAAAACCAAATAAATTAAAACCAGAAATTGTTTATTAATAATGTTTGTACTTTATACTGCAAATATATCTATATATGAGTAATAAATCTCCCCATTAATATACTCTGGATCATCATAACTGTAACTCTACAAGCATATAACTCTTATCTCTGCATGTAGTTCACAAGAAACTGACATGGCCACCCCCTTCCCCGGTCTTCTTCCCAATCGCAACAAATCATTCCATCATACAACTGAAATAACTGGCAACTATTTTCTATTTTTGACCCCTTCTTGCATGAAGATTCCACTAGCCTATCACACTATCTATCCCCTCTCCTTTCTGTGCCAGTGATTACCGTGCCACTTATAGCAAAAACTTACATTTATTTATAGTCTATTCTTCATAAAATGAGCATTTTTGAAGGCATGTATTCTAATCAAGAAAAATAACTTAAGACATACTGTATTATATTGTTACAACTCTTCTGTTTATATTAATATGCAGTGGAACAACACATAGTGGCTAGAAGGGGAAAAAAACTTCAAAAGTGCTTCCTTTACAGTAAATAGCCTATAAGAGACTATGCTCACAAACGGCCAATAAAATTAGAGAAATAAGAGTAGTCTTAAATTTGCCTGCCATTTTTTTCCACTTCTGACACCCTGAAAACTGAGGGGGACTTTACATTCAAATAAACTATTGAGTACAAAACATTAACTGATATGAACTAAGGGCTTGATTCAAGTTAAAATTTAACGAAACTTGTTCGATGCATTCTCTACACAGTTTATTTAGCATGAAGAATAAGTATCCTAGAAACAAGTAACAAGAGAAATAACATTTCCTGGAGCAACTTTACCTCGTTTTCCCCTTTCTTCAGCAGAGGTGCAGGGACGTAGAGTGTTTTAGTGGGACCAGCAGCTGGAAAGTAGCGGCCAACATTGAAGCCGTTGACGAAGACACTTCCCTTGCCCCAGGCTGACATGTCGAGGAAAGTGTCGTGTGGTTCTGTTATGGATAGCACTGCTCGGAAGAGCGTGGGCTCCGTCATTTTACCCAATGCATTCCAGCTGCGTAATCTAAAATAACATAAGCAGAATATGTTATAGCTGCTTTTTGAAAAAAATATGATCATATGATTTGTATAGGTTTTGTATTTCATGCAATTACAAAAATAAGAAGCTAGGAAGGAATATCCTCAGCATCTCCCATCTTGCTTTTCTACAGCACTGTGCACTTAACATAGGATAGCTTAGTAATAAGCAAGACAATAATAGGAGACAGTTGATTTGCAACAAAATATCTGGCAGGGGCAACAGCATGACCACTAACAACTTTTGATGGCTGCTGATTAAGGGACTGTGTACACATAAAAATTAAAGTAAAAATCGCAAAAATTACTGCTGTATGTGAAATATTCAAAATTATTATTAAACTGTAAGGTAATAATAAATTAAAAGTTGATTCTGTTTCGCTGCAGTGATGTTAGCCATACAGTACAGAAACTGCAAACCAAAGTACTGTATGTATATTCGTTTGAAATATGAAAATTAAATTTTTATTTAATTAAGTGGGAATTGCATCTTGTGGACAACAAGGTCATTACAGACAGTTATAGTCTGTCTCATGTAAGTATTCCGTATTTTGAAACTTCACTTCTGAGAAGTGTGACTGTACACAGGCTTGCGGAGACCATGCTTTTCCAGGAAGCCAAGTAGGTTTAATGCTCCAAACAGTGGAACAGTCAGACACATTTCTCAGAAGAGAAACGTCAAAATACGGAAGAGTTACATGAGCCGGACTATACAAACAATTTAACATAGTAAAAAGGACTACAAGAGGAACGGGTTATGGCCTTTATTTACAAACCATGGAATATTTTGAGATCAATATGTCTGGAACTAGGAATCAAAACCGGATCCTCCCAAATGTGAGTCCAACGTGTTAGTTTTGTGCCACTTCACCTCGCACAGTGTGAGCATTAAACGTTACGAATAATATAATGTTGTGCATGAAATCTCATGGTAAATTCTTTTCAGAAAAAAGCAAGCAATGTTTGTGAGTAATGATTAACTATGAAATCATTAAACACGGAACAGTCTTACTGACATACTACTTATGAGGATCTAGAATACTGTTATCAATGTAGTTTCCTCTTTTATTGTTTCAACTTTCATGATATTTTCCTCAAATTTTCAGCAGTTGTCTGCAGGAATTTGACCCCATTCCTCTGCACTAAATGGAATACCGGTACTTCCCAATGTACAAATTAGTGGAAAATATGTTGCAAATAGGTTTAAACACAATATAAAAATTATTTGTACAGCAAACTGTCATGGGTACGTGTTTTGGTGGTCTGTCAATGTATAATTGTAGGAAATGCAATGTAACTATTACTTATAGTATTGTACATATTTTTTTCCTACAGCAAAACTTACAGGTACTAAAATAGCAGGGCCATGAGCCAGCATCTTTTCACAAATAAATATACCATACATCCAAGATAGCTCTGTGGAATGCTGGTGTGTATTTGTACTCTCTGTAGTCCGTCTAATGTAGGAATACTGGTTTTTCACAGTTCTGAAGGCTGTCATCTTCACAACTTATTCCTTGAGAATATGTTACAGTAGAACGCAAGTTTACAAGGCTTCATGGTGCCCAATATAGACCTCGTAAAATTGGGTACTCGTAAAATGAGGGTACGCTTCGCATTGCCTGAGAAGGCCTCGTAAAATCAAGTACTCATAAAATTGAGGTATCTATCTATATACTGGGAGAGTGAAGTACTGTTGTTTCAACAGAAACCTCTGTGTTCATGGCTTCCAACACAGCTCTTAAAGACTATAATTGCAAAGCAACACACACTGTACAAATGGTCCGACTCATAAGACATTTTAATAACATACCTGCGCACCCAATTCCCTTTGAACTGGAGGGCATATATCTGCCAGTTTTTAATTGCGGCGTTGTTGAGGAGAACAGAGCCACTAACAATTCCTTTCTTGCCCCCTCTACGTCCCCAGTTCTCGACCAAGATGTCCAGTCTCTGCTCCTTCCCGACACTAGATTTGTCCAGAGACAGGTGTGCATCGCTGCAACAAACATGAACAAGGCGTCACACTGACTGAGGAAGTACAAAGGTTTAAGTTGTTCAGTGAAGAATATTATAATTTTATCTTAATGGATTAAATATATTTGAAGCACTCAGCTCCAACTGGATATTTTTTCATCAAATGTCCCCAAAACTAATATTTTTTGAGTAGGACACAGTTACCCTGAAAATGGCCAAAGTTGCTCAGCAATGATTAATGCCTATTTTTTCTTCCAACCTGCAAGCTACATTTTTTGTAACGGTACTGTAAGATACTAAAGAGTGCAGGTTAACAGTAAGAATGAATCACTCACCTAGCAGCATCAAAGTATCCAAAAGTTTTCTGTTGGTCGGCCGTCTTGAATACTTCTGTCTTCCTGATACCGTTCACCATCACGACAGCCAAATCATTGACTTTCCCACTCAGTTTCACATTCGAATTTTCTGGGATGTTGAGTCCTACCTTTCTATACAAGATGAACCCATAGCTCTGTCCACTTTTGCTGTTGACGTCCAGCAACTCCATAGCGATCACATCAGTAGAATTAATCTGATCGGCTGCATCCTGAGGAAGCAATGGTTCATAGATAAATCAGAACCTTTGTCAGTTACAGGCTGTTCCCTTTTAACTGAGCCCTTTTGACATCCCTATTTAATATATCTTTTTCTTGACATTTTGTATTTTCCTACCACACATGAAACAGTGAGGAACATGAAAGTGTTACCAATATTTAGACAAGTAAATAAGATCTTGCTGGGATAGGCTGCTAAGCTGACAGTGTAGTTTTAATTTAACAGATACAGACACAATTAATTAAAAAGACAGTGGTACGTACACACAGTATAAATTTAGATGTACACCTTTTCTTTACGGAAGTATGGCTGCAATGTTTCACTGTCCTGACCTATTTTTTAGGTGTCATGGATAAAGGACTCGGGGAGGGGCACAACGGGAACTGTTACAGACACACTCCCAGTGGCTACAGTCCAGAGCAAGTCACTGACTGTTAATTGTCTTGCACACCTTACATGTCTGTGATACTTTCTTCAACTCTCAGTGCCGAGGTTATGTTGGGACCATCAAAGATGACTGGATGATTCTGATTGGTCTACGTTGGCTCTCTTCGGGCTCATCAATGTGGAATCCTACAAGCTCATTGGGCAGTCAAGAGGCTTCTCTTGTGCACCACCTATATGAACTAACATTTGTGAACTACCTAGCTGACACAGAACGCACCTCGCCAGCTGGGCCTCACATGAGTGCCTATGCCTCAGATGATCTTTCCACCAGCAAAAGGGTGTAAGTCACAGTCTGTAACCAAGTAACTGTGACAGACATGATAGCAACAACAGTCCCACCTATTGGAAGCCGCCTCCTGTGTCAGATACGCTCCGCATCACAACAGCGCCCAGTAACCAGGAAAAACTTATACTAAAGTAGAGGTAGGAGTATTCAGTCACAGGTCCTGGAGAAATTCCCAGTCATTCTTGCCAAAGTGTCCATCTGTGAACATTAGCTTTGTCCCTAGAGCTTAAGTCCCAGGAATGTTTAGCGGCTCCAGCTGTATGCCACCTCAACAAAAACCATCTTGCCCGGTCAAGCAGCAATTCTTTGCCATGCATGGGCGAAAACCCTCAGTAGTGCTGACAGACAAGACACCTCAGGTTAGTGCATGAACAGTGGCTCAGTTGCCATGAACCAATCAGTATTTCAAAGCCCCCTCTGAGATGTGGATTCTCTCAAGCTGACCAAGCAACTCATAGTATTGACAAAGGCAGAAGGGGGTGGAAGCTTATGAAAGAAGGCAGATTTCCCAAAAACGCCCCCTTATTCGCTAGCAAGTGTTCAATGCCTCAGCATCCCGAACAATCCACGAGCCCTATCTGTGCAGTAATGTCCCTAGCTATGAAACCTGACTTACCAGTACTGACCAGCAAGAATCCAATCCCGAACTCATTGCAGAATGTTACAGCAAGCAGATATAACTATTCTTTGGTCGCGAGATGACTGTCAACAATAACACTCCTGGTACAAACTCTCTTGTCATGTACCAAGGCAAACTTACAGGTGAACACTATTACTCGACCATGAACAAGACTAAGAAGTTTGAGTGGGGTACTTAATAATGTTTCTTATGGTGTCTCAATTGAGCAACCACTCCAAGCAACTCCAAGAAACTAGGCTAACTGGACTGAGTCAAGACAAAATAACAACTATTAGTGACTAAAGCATGAGTCAGGGGCCAAATGAAAAAAAAAAAAAAAAACTATACGATCACACGGTCATGCGTCCACTTATATACCATTAGGGTTCAGGAGTTAGTGAAGAAAGGGAATGGGTTGGTAGGAAGTGATCATGTGAGCATTCTATTCCGTTCTCTTCCCAGCTTCCGAGTAGTGAGTTTATCAAGGAATAGTGAAAATCTCTGCTCTCTGTTCGGTGGATCATGCTTCTCTACACTATCCAAAACCCATATACCGAAATTGTGTGACTGCAATGTCGACACACAGAAAATAAACTCTGATATTGGGACTAGTGGAGTTGCACACAAAATTCTGCTTTGTGTGGTAGTACGTAGGTAGGGATAAAGAAGACAAAGATATATCAATACCATTTTCAATGTTAATCATTTTAAAGGAGCATTTGTAAATACTTGGAACTTTGATAAAACAAAAGATTTTAAATTAACTACGTCTTTCAACTACATCGAAAAAACGAACAAGAAAGTGCAACACTAATCCATTTGACTCACACTCTGGAGGACCAGAGTTCAAAAGCCAGATCAGGCAATCCTGATTTTGGTTTTCGTTTTCCCAAAATCATCCCCGGCAAATGCAGGGATGGTTCCTTAACATGTGCCATGGGCGATTCCTTTCCCAGCTCCAATTCTTGTGTAAAGTTGTCTACTGCTGTCTTTAATGACCCTGTCGATGAGACAGTCCAATAAAAAATAAATATATAAATATATATATATATATATATATATATATATATATATATATATATATATATATATATATATATATATATATAAATACACTGAAAAAATTAATTTAGTGACATGATGTTATTCTTTTGGTTCACAAAATATTTTAAAAATACTATTTTTCTTCAAAAATGTTTTTATAAAAAAGTAAAAGATATCCAATGTTTCATTAAAATAACTTAATAAACTCACCACCTGATGTACAAGTGCACTTAAGCTGAGGCACTGAGTTATTTTTACTGCTGGATAAGCCATCTTGACACTTTCTGCAGGCAACGCTGGCAGTTTAGTCTTCACTGTCAGATAATTGCCTATCAGCTTCACTGTGGCATTGTACTTTTCTGTGTAGTCTCCAGCCTCACTAAGAGGAGCATCGTAGTCTGCGAGAAGAAAGTGGTGCATGCATGCTGTTGTTTATTTTGCAAGCAATGTCTTAATACATATGATGTAACAATTTTTTTGCTGTAATCTCTGAACAATTTTTGCAGTGGGGGGTGTATGACAAACTGAACCATTATTCTGAACATATCATGGGTATACTACTACAACTTGCTAACTAAGTAGCTGAACAAAAATCTACCTGTAACGTGGAAAATTGTTTTTTTTTTTTTTCATACACATACCATTTGTTGAAATGCAAATCTATGTTGAAACAATCTAATTAATACATTTATGAAAACATAGATATCAGTAGGAACACACATAACGGTAGTGTAGACAACTGTAGATAATTTAAACTTGGGAACATTAAGTAACCCAATTGTTGTACTAATCTCACAATATGTACATCATTTTGATTGAAAGATGTTAGGTCACTGAGAAGGTACAGTAAGAAAAAAAAACTACAAACAGTATAAATTTTATTAATACAATTACTATTAGTTAGAAAAAAAATTATGAATAAAAAGTTAACTTTAATTAATTAATATAATTATTATTTAGTAAACGCATTAACTGATAATGTAGGCTTGACTACTGTCCAAGGTTTCTAGGAAGAGAGTAACTTATATAAGGAGGAAGGATGAAATATAATTCAAGTTCCTAGAAAATTAAAACAGGTTTTGACCATGCCAACTCCTAAACATAATAATTCCCGATGTTTCCCATTAATTCAATTCAGTCAATTCCTGTGCAAAAATAACCAGGTTTAATATTTTTAACTTTCTTTTGATAGGCAGACCTATATACCTACAGTGCCTGGGCCAAGGGCGGGCTTTATTTTACTTCACACTGCGTGTAATTTTAAATGTATTTTCGCTTAATTTTTTTCTTTTTTCTTTTTCCCATTAATTAAGGCTGTTATAGAGCTACAGGAATTTTCAAAAAGATTCTTGTCACCTTGCGTCGGTACCTATTGTTGAAGTTCATTAGACAGATATTGCGTGGAGCCAATGGAAATCAGCAGTTCATGTAGGAAGGGGTTGGGGGTTTTGAAGAGGGGGAGGAGGAATATTTTCAGCTCAAATTTATTGTTAAAGTGTATAAACCGAATGCAAAATTTTATATGGATAAAAATTATTCTTTCTATAAACAATTGGGTATGAACGAAAGTGGTGATAGGCAACTTTGTAAGTCCGTACATCAATTACTTTACTTTCAGCAAACTGTCAAACTTGCTCAAATATAGTCTTTTTTACATTTGATTTTTTATATATATACATATACACACACACACACATATATATATATATATATATATATATATATATATATAAGTTCATTAAATTAAAATTAAAAATTAAATTAAATTAAATTTAAAAAAAAATAGGTAGCATACACAGAGGTGACTTTGGACACATGGTGTGTGTTCCGTCGAACATACACGGCGTAAACACGTCCGTACGCACCGATAACACCACACGATTTTTGAACTATGGCTAGGTCGCCATCTTGCCCGATAGGCTCGTCGAGCCCGCAAGAGAAAAAAAAACAAAGCTAAGTTCCGGGTAAGAGTCACACAAGAGACAGTCAATAAAGTTCAGTTCACAAATAACAACAACAACCTAAGTACAAAGTTGACAGGTCCCAACAGTGTGGCTTTGGGACATTATACAAAAAGTTATTTTCCGCTAAGAATTGAAGGCCTTTATTGGCCCTTTAAGGGAGAGCGCTAGATGCTTAACTTTATTTATTGATTTTCTGCAATAACTTCTGATTTAAAATACTTTTGGTTGGTAAATGTCACAATGTTGAGGCACAGATAATACTTGTGATGAAATTTGGAGATCATTGTAGAGTTGTACATTCATCTTATACATATTGAACTTGTAATTATTCTTCATAGTTAGCTTATAATTCAATTACAATGATTCTGCATTATAAATTAATGAACGATTCCATTATTATTTATATCAAGCAGTTTATCAAAAATATATTGAATACCCTGTCGAAGAGAAAATTTTGATAATACAATTTGAATAAAACATAATGGCTCAAAAACTACAATATAAGAAAATTATCTAACGCTCCCTCTTAATGGCAGACAATAATGTGTCTCTCTAGTCAACGCAGAAATAAGTACTCACCATAACTGCTAACATCTGATTCGTACGTAGGAAATTTGTCGTGTCCAGTCCCACTATTCATGAAGCCAAAACTTGTACCTCCAATGAACACATATGTGTTGACATTAGCTGGGAATTGAAGTATTTGCTTAAAACTTGAGATGAATCCTGAAAAAAAAAAAAAAAAAATGTTATTGTCTGTTGTGGAAATTATTGTTGATAGCAGGTATTCCATAGCTAGGTACGTGGGGTAACGATCACAGAAGTGAATACGTAGCATGTTTATATGTGATATGTTGATAATAGTACCTTGTGTAATGCAAACATAATAGTAATTCAAGTTAATGTAATTTTACTAATATTTCTCCATGCACCTTTTTTAAACACACGCACACACTCTCTCTCTCTCTATCTCTCTCTCTCTCTCTCTCTCTCTCTCTCTCTCTCTCTATATATATATATATATATATATATATATATATATATATATATATATGTATAAATGTGTGTGTGTATATACTGTATATAATTATTTGACAACAATTTGTGACATGTAGTGAAAAATGTAGTCACAGAAACTAACGTACAAGCATGTCTGGGATTTGCTTGTTCTTAATGCAGAAAATTGACTGAGTCCAAAAAAGATATTGTGGAAGTTGATAAACATACACCCAACTAATATAATTTAACACATAAGTCCCTACCTTTACTCTCGCAGGGCTGTGGGATAGGTAGCATCTATAACACAATTGGTCCCAAAATGATTTTTTAAAGGAAATGATGCCCCTACCATCGAATTTTATTTAAATAAGGTAAGGATTCCTTGGGTCCTTTTACAATATCCTTACATCCCGTGCTTTATGAAGACTAGAACAGTAAAATCAACTACACAAACTAAATTCTCCTCCCCATAAACGAACTATTCATAGAGCAACTTTATGAGTTTCCGTACTTGAAGTAGACTTGGTGTTATGTTTTTCGTCGAACCAGTGGTCCCACCGGCCCGACCAGTACTCCATCACCCACAGTGGCTTGTCCGGCTGCAACTGCTTAAGTTTGGTCAGTGACTCATTCACGCTGCTACCCAGGTTCGCTGTCATCATTGCTGCAACATTTCACATCTACTAATTAAACTGTATATGGTTCAGGCCCCACAGCTTGAATAGGTGAAAAAATTTATTGCCAAAAATGCCAAAGTAAAGCTCCTTCGGTCTTAACCATTACAATTAAAAAATTCTGTTACATTCTTAAATTTTTTATTTATAGTTATAACTTACAGTAGTACACAATTTATTTGCGTAAATTTTGTCTCTGGAAACACTTTTAATTTATACACTTAAATTCTGATGAAGGTATAGTCTATCTCATGTAAAAATTCAATATTTTGCCAGTTCACTTCTGAGAATTGTGCCTGTAAACAGGATTGTGGAGAACGTTGTTACGGATACCACCGCAGCGCTCACCAAGCAGGGGAACTGCACGCGCAGAGCGGTGTTATGACAACACTTTGAAGATTACCCTCACTATTGAGAGCAGGCTGACATATATAACGAGGGGGCAGGGCCACCGAGAGTTGTTGTTCATCGGACCATCAGCTGGGGCACCTCCATGTCGGTTAGGATGCCGTCTCCCTGCTGACCAACTTCGTGGTCCGAGGGTCGGACGTCTGGGACTCTGCTCGTGACCCGGAGAGGTCACGACAGTGCTCACGTGCGATAACGTCAGAGTGTCAACGGCGCCAATACTCAGTGGTAATCCGTTTGGAACTGGGTTCGAGTATACTTCTAGTAAAGCTCCCTTATAATCAGGCCTTAAGCCAAGATTGTACGACGCCAGATGTAAAGCGGAACAGTGTCCTTTCCATGCAAATTAAAGTGTCTTCTAGTCAATATTGTGGTGTCCGATAATAGTCTTTAATCCCTGGTCGCAGTATTTGGGGGTCACAATTGAGTGGTGGAGACAGTAGTAGCCTCCAGTCTGAGCACGCCACACTTATGTTCACCCCGAGAACCAACTGGAATAGAGAACCATTTTAAAAAGGTGAAACACAGTGCTTTTCCAGGAAGCCAGGTAGGTTTAAAGCTCCAAACAATGGAACTGCCAAGCACAGTTCTCAAAAGAGAAATGTCAAAATATGAAAAAGTTACATGAGACAGACTATAGCAAAAAAATTTTAGTTCATTTCATAATAGTAGTAGTTTAAATGATACTCGCTTGAAACTGCACACAGCAGAGCTTTAGAAGAAGTGACTGAGAATTACATTGTGCCAAATGCATCTGTAATATATATTTGCTTGAAATGAATAAATTAATAAATTTATAAATCTGTCCAGAATACACACTGAACATCCTAAATAAATAAAATTAAATGTGACATCCCACATTCTGTCTGCTGATATAAGAGTGTAAAATTGTGTTTTAAGTAGTTTTCTAAGGCTGATAGTAATGTAGAAAATACATTGTGCTACTTTGGCCAAAACCATATAAAATAAGATTCTCAGATTTAATCACTCAGTTGTAAGCAACATTGTTGTTGTATGCAAGTAGGTATAGTTTATACAAACCATACATCACCTGCAGTGTACAAACAACTAGACAGACAGCAAACTACAGAAACTACAGGTTAAAATTTTTTGTAAATGTGAAGAACGAATCATCCACCAAAGGAATATTCCTGCCAAAAATGTGAGATCAATCAGAGTAACCTATTTTTACATACATGTTCAAATTAAAATCCTCAAATTACCAAGCCTTGGTGGTGTTATGGCAAAACTACTCATATCCCAATATAGTGATCCTAATTTGATCTTGATTTGGGGCTAGTACCAATTTTAGCAAACGAGAAATGTGGCGACAGATATTTTTTTGTAGTAGCGTTTTTTAGGGTACTCCAGATACCCCTGCTCTTGAATTCTGCCATCACACTAAACTGATAGAGCAACACATTTAATTAGTATAATTTCTTCTGCAAGAATCAAAAACACCAATATTCATTATTATAAATGCCTCAGTAGAAATAAGTTACTCTGGACAAATGTTTTCTCTAAATGTTTTGATAGTATGTATTTTAGAGGATTGTCACTTTTTTCTCAACACTCTTTTAGAAGTAACATGTTTGGGCGTAAACTTTTGTACCACACCTTCTTATCATAACAGTAGAGAATACAGGATGTCCACTGAAATACTATTTTGGAATTTCTTGGCTTTATATGTTTCCATATTTCATAACTTACGCTAACATTAATGAAGAACATAAAATCTATATATTTTAACTGCTGAGAAAATAAACATAACATCAGTAAAGCTGTATTAAATTACAAGACGGCAACATTGCACAAACCTAGGGATTGAATTTGCGGGATGGTGACGTTCAGTGTGATGAACTTTCACCTACATGACATACAAAAGTTAAGGAAAAGTTCTGCTTGCTGACCATTCCTTTAAATGTGCCCATCAATAATTCCCTACTCTTTCACGTAGCATGACATTTTCTGACATTTACCTGGTCTCCAGGTGATTTTCGTAAGTGGAGAGTCTGTAAATACCTGTTGCCGTCTTACACACTATGTTCTCAGAAGATGACGATTCATATGGATGTCGTGATATGGGCTTGGTCCATTGGGAGGATGAGTACAAGGTGGTTACTGTGTCGTGCCAAAAGGTGTGATGTGTAGCGGGCAGCTGGACCAGGGGGGGGGATGAGTGAAATGGCAACATGATACTGCGACATGATCCACTGGCAATGCCTGTGTAACTATTGTAGCCACTACTCTTCTCTCAGCTTACGTGGCACTGGGAGCTATCATTGATTACATACTTATCAGCAAAAAATTGATTCCACATATGATAGAAGGTGCTCTCTAGTGAGCTTATACCAGCTGTACACACAGATCGAGTAGCGGTAGTCTTTCTCGGTATGATTCAGCAAACCTTCCTCTTATGACCTACAGAGGCAAGAGCGGACACCTTTACTTCAGGTGTGATTGAAGTCAATAGCACACTACTGTAGTTTATCCCAGAGGCAGTACATGTGTAACATTTTGTATAGTGTGACCGTGTTGTTGGCAGGTGTGCAGGACACGTGACAAGCATGCAGCGTGCAACAGGAGGCCTGCAAACTAATAGAATATAAATGATGTAGCATGCTGCTGCAGCATTGTCAGTAAGCACGCAGGACTTGTGGTAAGTACACCGAGGACAAGAAGGCAGCTACGAGCCCAGGAAACCGACGTGACATAGCTCTTTATGTGGCAGGAAAGAATCCCTTATGTTGGCAGGGTGGTGGACAGTATTTTTGGGGGTGTGGCAGCAACAACATTGTTTGCACTTAAGTCATTGATTCATCTACACCTTTCTAACTACAACCATTCTATCCACATCTTGTATGCTGAGATGCCGTAGATAATCTCGGCGAGCGAGGTACCTGCTACCAGCTGTTGCTGCCACTACCGGCCTCCAGGAGGCAACCGACTACAGGTCCCAGCTAGAGGTCAAATGTGACAAGGACAGAGGCCTACATTGAGGAGCTACATCAGTGTGTGCAGATAAGATGTCAGTTAAGGAGACTGTGCAAGCCAGATTTCCGCAGAAATATCTTCTGGACAGTAAGCTCCAATGCCTTGGGTTGGCCAGCAAATATCCAAGGGTTACCCCCCACTAATCACCCATTCATTAACCTCACCATGCCCAAAGAGGAGATAAAGTTGTAAGATTCATTATAGATGTGGAAGATATACGGATAAACGGCACGATTAGATAACAGAAGCTGTGATGGTCAAAACCTAGATGCATGCTTCCTCTGTGAAACTTCAATTACAGCAAGGTAATGTCGACAGAGACTGTCAGAAGTGACATACAACATAGTGAAGGAAAATATAAAAGAAAATATATTAATAATATTGATAATACAAATGTTATAAAATTATAGCAGTCAAACAACCCATGTGTAAACAAGTCCTTATGAACATCTGTAAGGAGAATATTATGGTAAAGATGAGAAAGCACTTCCATAACACAAAGATACTTACCTAGAAACAAATGTAGGACGACAGAGGGCATGCACATGTCCTACATTAGTCAGTAGTGAATTTGAAGCAACAGACTGAAATGTTTACTACTGAAGAATATCAGGATGTATATTGTGAACATGGTTTAACAAGTGCCAATGACACATCCAAAGTGAGGGAATGGAGTTTATAATTTCCACAATGAAAGCCTCCTGAAAGATGTGAGACTGAAGCCACCTACCACAGACTAAGTGACACAAATCAGCTTTCAACAATCTCACAGTCTAACTAGTCATGTAAACAAAGAAAAGGTGGGAAACGGTGCTAGGCTACTAATTACTAAAACACGTAGACAGATATGCACAAGTATAGAAACAGTAGGGCCTACTTGCCAGTTGGAGTACACAAAACACAGATGGACAACACATTTTTGCACGTCGTGATTTTTTGCTGGCCAGGCCAGCCTCCTAGGCGGCGAGTGATTGCACACTGCAGTATGGCAGGCGGTAAGCGATGGTTGCTAACTAGCACACCTAGTGGCTGAGGGATGAACTAGGGTGTGGCTGGAAATTTGAAAGTTATCGGCAGTAGAGGCCAGGTGGTTGTCTAGATTTTGTGATATACTGATGGGCTAGATTCCAGCGCTTCAGTTTTGCACTATTTTCTGAAGGTGGTAAGGCTATCACCACTCTGGTGTTGTAACATGCATCAAAAGAGAGTTTGTGGTAGGCTGCATGGGCAGCAATTGGTTTATCGTGAAGGATTAGGCTGGAACTGGCTATTGCTTGTTTGGTTTAGGCCCCATAGCCATTCATCCTCTGTCTTAGTGTATGTAGTAGCGCATCGTTATATCACAAAATCCAGACAACCACCAGGCCTCAACTACCGATAACTTTCAAATTTCCCGCCACACCCTAGTTTGTCCTTTGGCCGCTAGGTGTGCTAATTACCAACCATCGCTTACTGCCCGCCATACTACAGTGTGCAATCACTCGCCGCCCGAGGAAGCTGGCCTGGCCAGCAAAACGTCGCAACCGCGCAAAAATGTGTTGTGCATCTGTGTTTTGTGTTCTCCAACCTGCAAGTACTGTTTCATTAAGTACTTATGCATCTCTGTCTACATCTTTAAGTAAACAGTCTAACTTAAAAATGTAATACAGTATAACCCTTTTATAACAACCTCTTTTATAATAACCACCTCTCTATAACAACCTTTTTCTCCAAAAAAGGTAGGGTTTTAAAATAAGGGATTTACTGTAAAATGAAACCCCTCTACTAAGACAACCCCAATATAAAAACTCCATTCTAGGGAACCGTGAGGGGTCTTTATAAAGAAGTTTTAATGTATGTATCATGTACAATATATAAGGGGCTGAAATTAACAGTTGTGTAATTCACAATTATTTAGTAGTGTCATTTTAGTCATATTATTCACATTTTCAAAAAAAATAAAAATATTTTGTAACAAATATTTCACTCTGAACTGGAGTTCTGAATTTCATTTAAGTATTGCAAGAATGTACTGCATTTTACATGTGAATACAAAAAAACTGTTTACGAGGAAACTATTTTAACTGATTTACACCACTATAAACCTAAGTCCCTCATATGGCAGTCTATTCATTAACGAGCACACGAAGAAGACAACTAGACTGAATAACGAAGCAATCAAGTATTTGCAGGTAGCAAGAAACTATCTGATGCTTAGCGTAACATTTTATGATGTGTTGAGCTCTGCTTTATAAGAATAGATACCACATTAAATGCCCAGTCATAAAGGAACGTGGAGCATATCATCTCTTGCGTGTTTAATAATATCAGTACAAACCTCAAAAAAAATTTGTACTGTGACATCAGGAATTCACATTCACTGTGTTGTTAATGACTAGGAGCAAGATTTTCTAAATTATTTCTGGCAATTTTCAATTTTGAAATTTAAGATTTTGATGTTACTGTTCTTCATTTTTGTGAGCAGTATATTGTATATAGTTCACAAACCATAAACGTATCTCCTTGTACCATTTGTAACCAAGTTTTCAATACCTTAACAGAAATTTGGTGATGTCATTTCTCAATAGCAATAAATAAGGTTTTATGAGGGGGGGGAGGAAACAGAATTTTAGCTGACTTAGTTATAATTTCTTACTTAAATTTAAATTTCAATGTTTGGCATCTACTGTACGTTAGGTTATTTAGTTATTCAAGTATTATTTTAAATCAGTTAGATTAGATTACATTCACAAAATATGTCTCTCCTTGAGCAATAAGTTTACTCTAATTAGAGACGGAACCTCTATATTAACAAGAATAGGCAGTAGGCGGTAAGGAGAGAGAACAAGTGCACAGCCTTGCCTCAACTCATGACTCAAGAAAAAATATGTGATGAACAGCCATAGTTCTTAGGGATTGTAAAATTGATGTCAGCATCAAATTGATGTCTTTCCAAAAATGATGTCTTACACCAAACAAAACATTTTTTTTCACATAATTTTCTTAAGAAATCTTTGAACAATTTTGAAACTAAAATATTTATTAAAACTTTCAATATTTTTTTAATGGGGTCCCACGAACTACTTCATAAAATTGTTATATTTGTGAAAGTCATTGTATTTGTGAAATACAAGTTCGTAAAATCAGAGCTGTACTTTAAGTCTATGAATATGAAACACAAAACATAATATGAGGCATTGTTGGGTGGTGCAAAACATTGTTTGAGGTGGACAGTACTCAAAGTAATAGCGACATTGAACCTTACCTCCTGAAACTGACCCAGCATTTCCCGAACTCAGGACGCTGTCCGAAGTGTACTTCAGGGCAGTCAGTCCATTACTAATCATCAAGTCCCGGATGATCTCCAAGTATTTTGTATCCCTGTTCTTCTGCCCCCGGGCCACTGTGCCGAATTCATTTTCTATCTGGTATCGTCAACAAACACAGTGGTCCTCATATAACATCTGTACTTGAGCAAATATATTACAGGAGATGTAATCCATGATAGTGTGATTATACTATTGCTGTTACATTTACTTTCACTGCAATTATTAACAACAAAATTAAACATCATCTTGGCTTCTGGGTGTGAGCCATGTCATATGATTGTCTTACAACGTTTCTGCAGTCATTGCAACGCCCATCATCAGGTTGTCAATGACCAACAGTCACACCCAGAAGCCAAGATAATGCAGACAATGGCTGCAAAAGCCTGAGCTATTCAATAAACAAAATTAAAGGCAAGTTTTAAATTGATGCATAAATATTTAAAATGAATAAAACTCTTAAATAAAATTTCAAAATTATAAAAAAAAAAAAAATTATAAAAAAAAATTATGCAGAGTTTCTTCTAGTTCCTTAGAACACAAACAACCGAAACTTGCTATACCACTGAATTAGGCTACACATACCATGGGACATTTTTATGTTCCCAGCCTGAATAAATACATGTCTGATTATGTTCGGAATACAGAGGAAAAGCCATTATGTGTGTCGTCGAAAAAATACAGCAATACCGGTACTCTATAGTACAATGTTGAAATGATTTCTCATGACAGGTTAGAGATGATTGCTTCTTGACCTGTTTACGATTGAAGCAAATTAATCTGTTTCTAACGGTCTTGCTGTTAACAATACAATTAAAGTACACGGGACAAAAATCTCTGCTAACACACTACATAAAATCTATGCAACTTACAGTATTTTATGCTAATGGGTGTTTAACTGATAGTACCTGAAATGCCAAGATTGGTCCGCCCTCTGTGAACTGAAGTTTCTTCAGGATGGGGAACAAGGTGTTGAAGTACTTGGTCACGTAGGCTATGTAGTGTGGATCTGAACTGCGCGTCTTCACATTTGGGTCATGGTTAAGCCAGCTGTGATTCCACAAATAGGCAATCCACACATTAGAGGTAGAAATAAATTGTAAACTGATACATTTACAGTTTTTCTTCAGTCCAGTCATTTTATTATACTGTACTTCTTACTGTTTTGTTTCTTACCCAGGAATTGATGAACTAAACAATTACATACTACACTTTTGACATTTTTAACTATATAACTGCCTGACAAAACACATCATTTTGATTAAGCCATTAGGTACTTTTGAATAAGCAGAAGAAAATTTTTTGTTTCTGATTAGCAAACATTAAAATAATACTACACCTTTTCCCATCTAGTTAAGGGAATCTGTGTAGGCTTCATACAAATTCACTCTGAAAAATGTATATGTATTGATTTCTGTTATGCTTAAATGTGAATGTACAATGATATATTGTGTGTGTTTGTCTTTTGCGTGTCAATCACTTGACAAACAGTCAGACATTGCAAATTACTGACTTTGTCACCATTAAAACTTTTCAAGCTTTAACTTTTACTGCATGGAAGTACAACATTCTAAACTTGCACATAGTATTGTGCCTTTCATTCTGTATAAAATAAGGGATACCGGTTGTCTATAATGAAATTAAAATATTTTTTTATTGCACAGAAAATTGCATACATTATACTTCATTATTTGGACGAATTTTATCTATCTAAAGTTTTGATTGTGACAGTAACAACACTGAACCAAAGGTGTACTATTGTAAATCACTTGGACAGAAGATGAGCAGTTGGATGTTAACAGGACAGATTGTGGAGGGATGGGCTATTGTGAATCCATACTTAGATGTTTTGCATCTTACACACACTTCTAACCATTCAACTGCTGCTGGCAGAAAATGTTACACTTGGCTCTGTATTCATGAGAGACAGACAGGTATGTTGTAAAGAAAAATTAAAGGTTGGCACTGACCGTCTTATCTCTAACCTTACCCAGGCAGTCCCCCATTTTCCCACTCTGCATTGATGAATGGTCCAGGCCTCACTATTGCCACCAGATCTTCCTCTTGAGCTAATTTCAAGAATTTTGTTACATTGAGGAAGGGTGAGAAATCATTGTCCTTGTCACCAAAATCATAAACATTTATTTCTGGTTCGTGCAAGTTCCATGGAACATACCTATAACACAGATAAATAATAAATTACAATATTTTCATACACTAACCAAATTATGCTTTATCCATAAGTTATGTTATCTACAGTACCTAAGTATGTTTAATGTACAGAACACGTAATATCTTAAACATACTTGTAATCATCATTAAATTGATGTGGCAGACGAATGAAACTGCTAATTTAATTTTTGTTGTGACAACTAAAATAAAATTCATTTGAAAGTTGTATCAACCAGTCTCTAGTTACAATTGTCATAAAATACACTGTTAGAGACTAAACTGAAAAAAATGAATAACATTTTTTTTAACTAACTATTTTTTGTAAATATGTATGTTTTAGGGGCAGATCCACGGGGTTCAGTGGGCCCAGGAATCAACACTTTTTGACATTTTATGTATAGTTTATCCTAAAAATACAAAAATTTTAAAGTAGTAATATAGAATTTTTTGTGTAGGAAAAGTCTTAAATAGCACCATTTTACGCCTTAAAAATTAAATTTTTTCCAGGGGCCAACCCCTGGACCCTCCTTCTTTCACTTGGAATGTGTGATACACTTTGACCAAATATTTTAATAATTCAAGCAGTCACCTACCTGGAGCATTGTGTCTGAGGATCTAAGGACTGGAATAAAGGCAGTGTCAAAAGAGTGATGAGGCACTCATATATACTGTAGTTCCCCGTTACCATTACGTACAATACACTGAACTGGCATGCCAATTTTCTACTGAACGGTTTGACATTACATTTTGGGCTGTGAACTTAGAATTTTATTAAATGTGATTATGTCGAAAAGTTAAAAGTATGCCTCTATTGTGGTTTTGTTTGCATCACACAATAATTAGCCTTAAAAGGGCTTTAATGGTGCAGGGTTTTGAAATAGTATTTATATAATAAAAAAAAAAAATTAAAAGTACATACCATTTCATCATTGTCAAAGAATGTTTTTTTTTTTTGTCAGTTAATACGTTCAAGGGCATATTTAATGCTACATAGTATTTTAGTCCAAAAAGTGCTTATTTCTAACATTCTAGTTTGGAATTTAAGGACTAAGTAGGCAGCCGTCTTAATAAACTAGTCTATTTGGACACTTGAGCAGATACCAGCGAATATACTAAATCACAACTGGAGCTTAAGCACTCATTAGATTTAATACCTCCTGATTTAACATACTTTTAAAGAATATCCAATAAACTGAACTTTAAATAATATCAAACCATTTGTCCTACTTTAATGTATCTTCTTTACATTGTATGGTTTTTACAAACATTGTGGCTAGCAATGTTTCATTAAGCACCTCGCCTACCACATGCTTAAAATGTGTTGCAGCATGTTCGTACACACATTGTTTTAAAGAAACTATTCCACATACGCCCATTGTGTCTATGTACGAAAAAAATTCACTCCGAATGACGACTGAAGAGTCGTTTCAAAGCATCACTTTGATTACAAAAATAATTTCAGAGCTCCTCAAAATGGATAAAAAAAGCTTTTTCAACCTGTTATATCTGAAAAACTACTCACGGGATTGTGAAACTACTCTAGGAGCATGCAATGGACTTTGCTTAAAACTTTTCACCAATAAAAAGACGGGGGTCAGCACTGAAAATGTCAGTCAGTTGAGTGATATACAATACCACTGCACGCAGTTTCAGTATCTTGCGGTAGAGGCGATGCCGTGCCAGATGGGCTGATCAACATCGCCCTTGGCGGCGCCGTGCCTCACTCACACAAACACACGACCAGTAGGCAGGCACGTCAACAGTATCCCACAACGTAATGCCATAGTCAAAAGTTACAGCTTCAATATTGAAACAAAATATAAGAAATACAATAGAATCAAAGTGTAAAAAAAAGTTACAACACAGGTTTATGACTCTTCAAAGATAAGGGCCCTTTTAAATGGCCACAAAACTTAAAAATAGCTTGAAGGAGTGAAGAAAAATGAGACAGAAAATGTATAGATGTGTGTAATATGCTTACGTGAGGAAATTTTACAAAATTATTCTTCTTGCTAACGCCACAGTACACATGGGACCACAAAATGTAGGTGTAAAAAAATGTAAAGCGTAAAAACGTGGGGTGTAAAAGAGGGGTTCTACTGTATTACAATTTGTAAGGTTGGCACTTGACATCTGGCCAGGAAGTTCTGCCATGGACTCCTTACTGTGTACATGTTGGTTGTGTAAATGTATCCATTTGCAGACAAGACATTTTTTTCTGTCGGCTTATAATCAAAATATAAACATTCTTATTTATTACTACAATAACGTCCTTTTCCCAATCTACATGATATTATACTGTATTTTCGTACAAAGAAAAGTTTATAAATAACCAAAATTAATGTTAAATTTCTCATTTCATTCCAAGTGGCAATCAAATACAGAACTTTTTATTAAATATGTCTCTGTAATGATGTGGTATCACTACGTAGATAAATTAAGTTCTTTACATCTAGGTACTGTAACTGTATAAAAATAATATAAAGATTTAATAGCTGCTTACTCTAAGTCTCCTGGAAATTGCCTGCTATATCAGGCTCTTCGTATTTCACTAATGACATGCACATATAGCATTGTGTAAATAAGTACTTACGTCTCGACGCCTACGAAACCAGCGGCTCGCAGTTTCCTCAGCCTGTCCCTCCAGTAGTCCGGGTGGACCCTGAAGTAGTGAATGGTGCCTGTTATGAGACGGATATCTTTGCCATTAAGCAGGAAGTTGCTTCCATTTGCCACCAGGCCTGATTTTATGCCGCCTGCAGTGTAGTGTTCGTATAGTGTGGGCAATGCACGTTCTGCATACACAGAGTAATCATGTTAATAATACCATACTCAGTAGAACCAAACAGCAAATGCAAGATTCCATACAATTTTTAAACAGAAGAAATAATAATAACTGTAATTTATACAGAAAGATACAAGCAGGCAAAAATATAAACTACGCAGGGTTTTAAAAAATGCTCACTTGTTCCGAACCACCTATAACAGTCACATTCTTCTATACGTAATGTAATGTCTTCATTGACCAAATAAACTTCATGTTTTGTAATGACATTTTACTCACCATTTTGTTTATGAATACAACACAACTTATTTACATTGCATAGAGTACAACATTTACTTGACCTGAATACTCTACACTCTCCTCCACACACGGTCGTAGAAGAACAGGTCTGGACACTCGCCTATTGAACAATGTATTTTGCTTGACCCCCTTGTTGTTTGGCTGTAGTTCGTCAAGTTACCGAGAATGTCGTACTTTTTGGCGCTGTTTTCCGGGCGGTCGGACTCAAACTCTGTCCACTTTTTTCCATTGTTAAATTTATAAAGTAAATAAAGATTGCTGGAGCCTTTTCTTAAATTTGTGAGCGAAGGAAGTATTCTATAAATTGATAATAAATACGTTTTGATAAATTGTTTATCTTAGTGGAAAGAAAGTGGGCGGAGTTTAGTCCGACCGCCCTAACATCAGTGCCAATAAAAGACAATATTCTCGGTAACTTGGTGAACTACAGCCAAACAACAAGGGGGTCAAATATCCAGGCGAGTGTCCGGACCTGTTCTTCTACGACCGTGCCTCCACATAATACACACTTCACAATACATTCTCTAATGAAATGATTTCAACAATAACTAGTGACTGGAAAATTTCGCGAATTCAATGACCTGCAGGCCAGAATCCATTGTAATATGCAAACTCAAGCCCCGTATATTCGTTCATTGTCTGTTGTTCCACTCAGTAGCAGCTAGCAGACAAATATACGGGGCTTGAGTTTGCATATTACAATGGATTCTAGCCTGCAGAACATTGAATTCGTGAAATTTTCCAGTCTCTAACAATAACTATATTTCTTCTATTAACCTCTCTGGTTTACATCTTGCTCTTAGAAATTGCCTTGTGCCTTCTTTGGTATCACTTTTTGCCATACTGTCTGACCTATCACTGGGTTCTCTATCTTCAATTTCCTCTTCCCCCGACAAACGTACATCCTGATTCTGTTCCGATATCACTTCCTCTTCCGAATCTTTAACGCCTTCTCTTAATTGATCTGTATGTCGCTTCCAGTTATCACATTTCTCCGGAATGTACACTGAACATAAGTTCGGGCTAATGGAATTTGTTACTGTTCCTTTAATCCAAGATGGTTTCTGATGTCTATAGTCATGAGTCCAAACTGTATCACCCTTCTGAAAAGCTATCTGCCTTTGTCCTCAACTGTTAGTCCTTTGCACAGCCTGTTTAACTTGCACCATCTCTTTAACTGACGGGGGATGAATTAGATCAAATCGTGTTTGTAGATTTCGACCAAAAAAACAAAACAGCAGGAGGCTTCCCTGTCGTGCAATGTTCTGTGATGTGATAGTAAAACAAGAACCGTTGCAATGCCACTTCCCATTGTGAACACTTGGCAAACAAGGCACACTTCAGTGCCTGTTTGAAAGTTCTAACCGAATTTTCTGCAGCTCCATTTGTTTGAGGGTGATATGGTGCTGTTTGTACTATTACAACTCCATTCTGCTCTAGAAATGTAAGGAATTCACTGCACGTAAAACCGGCATAATTGTCACAGATTAAGGTTTTACAAATGCCATTACGAGCAAACAACTCTCTCAAATGCTTTATAGTTACTGTTGCTGACCTTGATGTTGTGGGAATAACCTCAACCCACTTACTGTGTGCATCTAGTATTACCAAAAAATATTTTCCGAACATTGGTCCACAGTAATCCATATGTATTCTTTCCCATGGAGATTCGGGCCATCTCCATGATCTTGCCACACTTTTGGGAGGGTTGTCTTTCGTGCTCATGCAAGGTGTACACTTTTTCACTCGCATCTCTATATCATTTGAAATATTAGGCCACCAAACATATGATCTCGCCAATGATTTCATTTTTACCAACCCCAACTGTGAAATATGTAGGTCATGCAAACAGTTGATTACGAAGTTTAACAAGGATAATTATTTTGTGCCCCCAAAACAGACAATCCCTTTTCATGAATATCTCACCTTTCTGTCAAAATAGGGTTTCAGTTCTGGGCTTGTCATTTTTCAGGCCATCCCTTTTTTACAAATACCATTATCCTTTGTAACACAGGATCCTTATCTACTTCTGATTTTACTTGCTGGTGGTTAATAGGAACCTCTCTATTATTTTCAAGGTAGTTGATATAAACATCCTCTGAATTTTCTTCTTCCTTGCTTTCTGTTTCTTTAGACAATGGCTGGCGCGAAAAAAAATCTGCGCAGTTATTTTGCGACTTAACGTATTCTATAGAAAAATCGTAGCTAGCCAAAATCACATCCCATCTTTGTATACGACCCACTGCTAACTGTGGTATGTCCATAGGATTTATAATCCCTATCAATGGCTGACAGTCACTAACGAGGGTAAATTTTCTTTCCCATAAATACTGATTAAATTTCTTCAGAGCACTTATAATTGCTAATCCTTCTCTCTCTATTTGTGAGTTCCTTGTTTCTGCTGGCGTTAGTGTAAGCGATGCGAAAGCTATCGGCCTCTCCACACCGTCCTTGCTTCTGTGTGCTAACACAGCACCTATTCCTACTGCCGAAGCATCAGTTGTAAGGTACAAAGGTGCTTCAGGGTCGTAATGTGCTAACACTTCAGACGACATCATTTTCTTTTTTATGTTTTGAAAACTTTCTTCACATTTCTGCGACCAATCCCATTTTTGGTCAGCTTTAAAAAGTTGATACAATGTAAACAAGGTTCCAGTTATATCTGGTATAAATTTGGCATAATAATTCACTAAACCAAGAAATGATTTTAATTCTGACACATTACTAGGCTATGGTGCTGCTGTGATGGCTTCCACTTTCTCCTTACAAGTATGTTTGTTTATGAATACAACACAACTTATTTACATTGCATAGAGTACAACATTTACTTGACCTGAATACTCTACACATAATTCTTGATGTTTAAATTTCAGAAAAGGGACATTGCTACAATTTTTGTTTATTAATTGCTCAATCCTCATATACAGTATTTCACTTATGCCTTAAGAAGTGGTAGAAAGTTGAAAAAGAGCAAATTATCCACAATTATGTACTGTAAAATTTGCTTTCTGCCAAATATCCCAACTTTTCACTGTGTTCACTCATATTAGTTATAATACAAACAGTTTGACATGCTGCAACTGGGGTGACTTTGGGCACATGGAGTGACTGTGGGTCACTTTTATAACATTTTTATTTTCACATAATTGGCAACTGTGTGTAAATACTGACTAAATGTCAAAAAACTATTTATTGTTTGGAATTTACAGCAAAGAAATATCTTTATTCAGGGCTACCACATATGAGAAAAAATATTTTTTGTAACGCCCCGAAGTCACTCCATGTGTCCAAAGTCATCCCTACTTACGGTATTAGAATTTTTGAAACACTAACATCATCTCAATTTATAGCCTGTCTCGTGTAACTCTTGCGTATTTTGACATTTCTCTTCTGAAAAATGTCTGAATGTTCCATTGTTTGGAGTGTTAATTAAACCTACAAACCTACCTGGCTTCCATGAATAATAATAATAATAATAATAATAATAATAATAATAATAATAATAATAATAATAATAATAATAATAATAATAATAATAATAATAATAATAATAATAATAATAATAATGCAGTTGGGCTTTAGCCCAGTGGCAAGCTCACATGCCTCACTTTCTCTCCAAACCTCTCCTGAACAAACCAACCCTGTCAACCCTCGCTAGCTCCTCTCTTAGCACATTCCACTTCCTCACCGACCTCACCATCATTGACTGCCTACCCCTCTCCATCCTCATCAACACCCTCCGGATCTTAAGACTGTTGTTCCCTCTCCCTCTGTAATCACTCTTGATTAAATGGGAACCTAACATTCCCTATCCTCTATCTCCCTTCACCACTCTGAACAACCTAACAAGCTCTCCACCCTTCGCCTGTCCTTCAAAGTACTCCAACCCATTTCCTTCATCACTGATGGTCTGCAATTACCTTCATCCTCTCCCTCCTGCCCTTGCCTTCTCCACCTGCCCTTCACCCATCTAGCCGCTCTCCTCTGAACCTTCTCCAGTTCCTGCACCTCTCCTTCCATGTAGGGATCCCATTCTGCTGCTGCATATTCCAGCATTGGGTGTACCATTGAGATGTATATACCTTCTCCTTCACTCCATCACTGACTCCTTTCAGGACTCTACCCAGCATTCCCTGGGTCCTTCTTCCCTTAGAAACCACTCTCTTCCCCTGTTCCCTCCACCCAAGGTCTTCTTGCAACGTTACCTCTAAGTACTTGTATTCTGCTGCCTCCCATATCTCCTGCTCTCTCCATCTGTATGTCTGCCTGCTCTTTATCATCTTTTTAGTGAATCTCACTATCTTTGTTTTCTTGAAATTGATCTTCATTTTATTGGTTTCCATCCATTCCAGTACCCGAATAATGTCTACCTGCATGTTGTTTTTCTCACCTACTTTCGAATACAGGACACAGTCATCCGCGAACAATCTCATCTTGCCACCTACTCCCACGTCATTTACCATTATAGCAGACAACAAAGGGCCCAGAACACTTCCTTGTGGCACCCCTGATGTTACAGCTCCTTCTTTTGACAAGGAGTCCCCCACTCTCACTCTCTGGCTCCGTCCCTTGAGTAACTCACCAATTCAGTCAACCACCCACATGTCATCTAGCAGCTCATTTACTTTCCTCATTAAAATTACATGTGGCACCTTGCCAAACGCCTTCTCAAAATCTATGAAGGCATCCACCTGCTTCCTTTCATCTACAGATTGTACTAGATCCTCCAGTAGCCCAGCCAGCTGCATCTCACACGAGTAACCTCCTCGGGACTCATGCTGATAGTCCTGCATCCAGTTCTTTTCATCCATTACATCTACCACAAATTTAACTACCAGCCATTCCATTATCTTACCTGTGCTCGAGGTGAGACTCACCGGTCTGTAACTACCAGGCCTTGCCCTGTACTCCCCTTGCTTGTATACTGGCACCACCAGACCTTCCTTCCACCCCTTTGGTAACTTGCCCTCCTCTATCGATCTGCCAAACAACACTTCTAAATACTTTGCTATCACCCTCTCACCAAACTTAAGAGCCCCATTCCCTATGCCATCGGGCCCCACTGCTTTGTTAGGATACAAGCCTTTAATTACTTTGCATATATCCTGTTCCCTTATCCTTAGATTACCACTTGGCCCCTTGACTCTATCTGCTTTCTCACCCCATTCATCCGTGCCCTCAAACACAGACAAATAATGAGCCTGCAATAATTCTGCTTTTTCTTTGTCAGTGGTAGCGATCAAGCCATCATTCCCTGTAAGTATAGGAATTACTTTCTCTCCACCTTTCACCCTCTTCAGTTAACTGAAGAGCTTCTGCCATCCTTTGCTTTTTCCCTCAACCATGATGTTACCCAACTATTCATCCTTTGCTGCTTTTATCTTAGTTTCTAAGCTCCTTCCCTATCTGCTTCATCCACACCCTAGCATGTATAATTTCCCCTCTCCTATGTATTGCATGCAGTTGCCTACACTTCCTCTTCAGCCTCTTAATTTCTCTCCCATGGTCTCTGCAATCCTATTTACGGACACACTTCTCAGAAGTGAAATGTCAAAATACGGAATACTTACACAAAACAGACTCTACTAAAAGTATGTACTTGAACAAAAGTGTCGTTAATAATAAATTACCTTCTGCACTTGTTGAATGTTAACATACATGCAAAAACTGCAGAAGATGTTATTATACGTGTTCCCAATGCATTGTTCCATGAAAAGAAAACACATTACAGATGTTGACTGTTTGGGTACTTTCAAAACATCACAGGCGTTAAAAATACTTTACGACGTCTCCTAAAATAACTAAAAATATAGCCAAAAATTCAGTAATCTAATTTAAAATAACTCAACGATCCTATGGTAAACTATCTTGTGTATTGTATTTTCAAATAACATAACTACTTGAACAAATATCTTAAAATTGTATAGTTCCAGCAAAATGAGGGAAATACTGTACATCAGATCAATACCTTGCAAATAAAAGCAGTGAGGCACTAAGTTCACACATCAGTGTTCCCTTATCACTTCACTTCTGAACTGCAAATTAGTAAAACAGCTCCAGGTAAGAAGTATTTTTAATTATATGTTCCATTTTGGCAGGGGAATTCTGTCACATACCGGTAGCTCCCTCCCCAGTGTTTCTGATTATGCCACTGTGTTAAGAGTGAGATAAGGACACTGAAAAAGTAATAATGCAATAATAACTCACCAATAGCATGTCCGGCAGAGACACCGAAAGCAATTGCGAAAAGCAGCAAAGAGAGGGTGTTGTAACAACCCATGCTGATGTGTACAGATGTCCAACTACTGTGTTCTTTGCTATTTATTCTTGAAATGATTGGTCAATGGTTCTTGTGATATCATTGTATGCATTAGATTAAATATTCTCAAGTGTCTAAAGATATCTTGTTTAATCTACACCCACGTGAGTCAAAATATCTCATTGTTATTAGTACTGATATGTGATATGTTATCAAAGCAATGTACTTTAAATCTAAGGCCAATTGTAATTACTGGCACTAAAAAATTATTTGAAGTGGATGTTTCGTGGGAAATTTCTGTCCACTATCAAAACTCTTCCAACACTAAGTTACTTAAAAGAAAAAAATGGAGGTTAAAGGACTGCATGTAAGCCAGTCGCTTGTATTATTGATAAAGACACTCACCTTTAAAAACTTAATCTGTCTACAGAAACTGTGAAGTTATTGTAAAAAATGTGCAATTTAAGACACTTGTGTCACTGTAATGCGTTCAGGGACTTGCTGTCATACTATGCCTGGCCCTACATATAACTCACAAATTTACATATGTGAGTATGTGAGCAATGAACACAGACTATTCTCATTTGGAGAAAGAAATGGATCTCTCACATGGTATAGCATCCTTCAATTTTTGAGACATAGGCTATACTGGAGATAGTCTAATACAAGCATTATCATTCCTGTGTCAAAAAAGTCTTAAGGTGATAACTTCGTAAGTATGCAAAAATTTATTCAAATTTTAACACAATTATTTCATGACAAATGACTAATGTGTTAAGTGTTCCGCTGGTAACTGATGATATCACAGTCATGTGGCGTACGCAAACAGGCATCAGTGCATTCATAATACAGTGAACCCTCGATAACTCAGACCTCGATGTCCCGGACTTCGGATAACTCGGACAGAATTAAAAAAAGAATATATAATAATTTTTAGTTAATCATTTCTTCGTTAAAAGACGTACAAAAATCGTTTCTGCTGGATTTAAATTCATCACATTATATTTTAGAACAGTATTAAACTTTATAACATAGTCGTCCATCGCTACTCAGCCTTTAATAATCCCACAGTAAATATCTGGCAAGTTCCGTGTGGTAAAATGTTGCTAGTGAGGTGCGCAACGCGCGAGTAAAGATGCAACGCATCAGGCCGACCTCTCACTTCTTTATCTTTCCTCCCTCGTCGCCCTGTGAGCCAGGCACGCACATGTGTCGTAAACAAATATTTCAGTGTGGTGCTTGTGAAATGACGGTAACTACGGGTTACAATGACACATAAACGGAAAATTATTTTGTTCTGGTATGTGCAATGAATTCAGGGTTGCAGATCAAATTGTTCCAAACATTAAAAATAAAAAATCATTGCTTCGCATTGTGATTTAGAAAAATTGGTAAGAGGGTTTTACGCCCCTTTAATAACAATGTTTTCAAGAGCCGATGCAGGTGGTGAAAGAACAACATAACATCCATGCCCGAGCCAGGATTCAAACCCAAGGCCTCTCGCACAGTACACAGACACGACACCTGACTACGCTATGTAGGCCGGCGTGATGTAGAAAAATCGTGACTTAGTCAAATTGATGGGATAAAAAAAGGGGTTGGGGGCAAAAAGGGAAATTTGCCCCGGGCCTCACATTCTCGCGTTTGAATAAAAAATAAAAGATAAGAGTTATTATTTAAGATGAATGGGCTTTTATAAAGTTCCTAATAAACCTTGACGGTTGCTGTGAAATGTATTTAAAAGTGTAAGTGCTAATAAAGACGTCATTGATGTCCATTGCCGAGGTGAAAGCTATGACAGTGCAACCAACATGTCAGAAGTGTGAATGCCTACAAGCGCACAGTATCATTACTACAACTAAAAAAAAGAGGGGAGAGGCTCAGACTTATGTTGCCCCAGACCTCATTAGATATTCTAATGAAGTGACCCTGGGAAAAACTATTTCTCATAGAAACATTTGAAATGATTGAATGATACATATCTGGAGCAGACAGTAAACAGATGGTACCGTACATTCCGTAGAGATCACGAGTGGTTGTTGGTTGTTGTGAGAGGTGTAGAGCTGCAAGACACAGCTGAAAACAAAGCACATTTATCTAAGCAAAACAGTAATTTAGACAGTTGTCCAATACATTGCAATTCATGGTCTTAAATGCACTGTTTTTAACATTTTTGTGCCTTGCTTTTGGTTGTTTTTACTACCATTTAACTCTGTAGAACATGATTAAAATTTTATTGCTTTAAAATACGACAATTTGTGTAAGAATAAGGCTGTAAATTGCGCGTTCTATGATGCAATTTACATACCTAAAATTAAATTTTAAAATTTGTAGTGTTAAAATGTGTTCACATATGTCTGTACAGTGACCCAGAAGGATTGTTAATTACAGTACCGTTTTTATTAGTGTATACGAGGAAAATTATTTTTGTACCTTTGGAGTTTTGTAGGAAGGTAGAGTAACTATCAGGCTAGCAGTTGGCTGCTGCCCCTACGCTCAACGCTGTGACATACAGACGTAAGGTTTTTTTCAATGTAAACATCTTGTGTGAGATGCGTGTGGTCATGTGCAGTGTTTGTATTGCTGTTGTGATGAGACTGTACCAGTTGACCTTGACTACTTCCACTCACAACCTCCCTAGCTTATCTCCAACGATCATTTCTTATCTTTCTCACACGTGCAGGCACATTGGCTGTCGTGCAGGCACATTGGCTGTCGCCAGCCAGACGAAAACTTTTATGTGATAGAAGGGTGCCTTGGTGCCAGCTTCTAGCACAGAGATAAAAAAAGGATCAGCTAGAAGTAGCATAAAAAATAAATAAATATCTGACTGCCCACGTTGTTTGACATTCTTTTATAGTCCTGGACGTTACGTTAATTTTCCCACTGCATGGCAGCCCTCCCGTAAAATGATACAATAGTTACGTACAAAACAGTATTTATTGCAGCCCCTTTTGCTTGTAGAAATGATAGCGTACTAATTTCTTTGCATTTCTGTGATTAATGACTGATTACCCCACCTCCCTGGATGCCCCTCGATAACACGGACAAATCGTAACTCGGACAGCTTCTTCCCCCTTTTAGTCCGAGTTATTGAGGGTTCACTGTACTAGATATGATTCCAAAACTAATTGCAACTATAATTAACCTGTGAAACAAGTGAAATTAGAGGTCGCGATCCCCCATCTACCCTGTTTCCAAGCCCGCAAGATATCATGATAGGAGATGGTACAGGATACAGCTGCTAAGGAGTCACTGCAATGCTCTTCTTGCATGAACGGAATTACCACATAGTTTTCTTATGATGATCTGGTGCCAGATGACTGTAATGGTATATCATTTCTAGTTTAGTTTACAGTACATAGGTTGGTAGACAGTGAACAATGACTGCAGAGTATTGTGATACATAACAGTGGCGCAAGGTGGTTTTTGTTAAGAGCAGGTGAAATGTTATGTAGCAATGGCTTCATTTGGTTCACTGGATAAGTTTATGAGATCATTTAATGTTTGTAACAATAAGACATTACTGTAATAATTAATGGAATTATTGACATACACCATTGCTTACGATTTGTGGACAAAACTTGTACAACTATGATCATGCAAGGCACAAAGATAACAGGACAGTTGAATGTACCAGAAAAATACAAAACTTGATGAAGAATAATTTTAACAGAAAATCCCCTCCCCCTTCCCGACCAAAAAAAAAATATCAAGAAATTCCAAATTGAAAATTTTGTTAAACTGCAATACAAACTACAGACACAAACAAATAATGGTTGTTGCTTTTAAAAGAGTGTGGTCACCACCCTCCCCCAGGTATTGTGGAGCACAAACATGTGAAATGCTACATGAGAGCCATCCCCACACAATGACAATGAAGAATGCGGGGAAGAAGTACGTTTTGTGGCAAGAACTGGACAAGGAGATAGAAGAAAAATGAAGCAGTGTACCGTTTGTCAGCTGTCCACTCATAGTATGGCAAGAGGGTTGAAAGTAAGTGTCCTGTCAAGAAATTTCATGTGTGGAAGAACAAAAACTTGACGGTTTCATAGAAAAAGTGTGTGATAAATTCTTAATACTAGTAGAGGCATAGTCTAATTGGGTGCAGGAATGAGTAATGAACAGAACAAATGGGATGCCAAAAATGATAACAGTAGAAAATTGACTTTGGTTTTGTCACTTTTGTCCAGAAGAATTTGCATGGATTTTTTAAGTAAACAGCATCAACTTGTGGCTGACACTCCATTTCCATCTTTATTCGAACAGGGTGGTTGAAAGAATATTCTAGACAGTATAAGATGGCACTCTTTGAACAGGTTATTGAGAACAGGTATGCCGTCCCTACAGCATACTACTGACAAATGGTTGTTTACATACAGAAACACACATCATATGGGGATGGTAAAATTACAGAAGAAAGATTTTTGAGAAAAAGTCACACACCAAATTGCAGTTTGTAAAGCCTAACTTACTAGCATATACGGAAGAGAAGACTGAGGAGCCAAGGAAGATAATGATGTAAACTCAGTTCAGTGTGGAAGTTCTGTTAATAAGTGTTTCAGAAAAGGAAGTGGCAAATGTAGCATATAAGTAGTTAAGCCAGTGATATTTAGGGTTAACATGAGGGACGTGGTAAGATTCTGTGCTGGGGACCATTTACATACACGTTATTTGGATGGAGTGATAGCAGCAAGCACACAGGTTGAAGCAACCAGAAGAAGAAGCATCGGAGGAGGCAGTCTGAAGTTCACTAGCGACAGAGTAGGCAGGGAGGACTCAGGAGGAAACATCTGTGGCGTGGTAGAGAAAAGTCAGGCAGTAAGAACATCGCCTGAAGAGTCAGTTTTACAAGAAGACACAGAAGAAATGTTCAAACGATAAGAAGTGGAAACAACAAATTCAATAACGCAGAGACCCCTTCCTTGCAGTGGAAGTTGAAGCATCCACCGGCTAGGTGGGAGGGGTAGTTGCAACAGAGGAACTGCTAGAGTTAGGCTGAAAATAAAGGATGGAGAAGTGTAGCGTTGTGTAAAGGTAGACAGTTATATTGCAGAGGATGGTAGTGTGAGTTAATGATGATTGCAAACAACTGCGAAACATACCAACATGAAACAAAGGAATATCATGATCATATAAAATATATTTTATCAAAATTAATTCAGGTGCTTGATGAAATGATAGTCAAGTATTATTGCGCATTAATAGAAAAGATAAAATGTGTTACCATATCAACGGATGTTCATGAAATCAGAGTTCTTCAACATTTATCTATCAAAAAAAACTAATAAGTAGAAGAAGAGATAAATTACGTAAGTTATCTTTCAATGAATAAATACAATAAATTTGAATCCGTGCCAATCATTTGAGAAGCTTACATACCAACATGTTTTGGTAATGTTCAACACAATAACAATGGAAAAGTTTAACACAATTAAGGCTTTTCTTGTGTTGGTGTTTTATCTTTGGTCTACTTCTGGCTCTGAAGGTAATGCAACAATTAGACGAAACAAAACACAGTAATTTTCCAGATAGACAGTAGAAAGTCTGTCTGTAAAACTACAGTGTTTTGTTTCGTCTCGTTGAGTCATTTGTTTTTATTTTTTGTTTGTGCCTGATATCTACTGTGTTTTTGTTTCGTCTCATTGTTGTGTCGCATGTTGTTTTCCGTTTGTGTCTGATATGATAATGGTTTTGTTTTGCCTAACTTGTGTGTCGTATTTTTATTTTGTGGGTCATAATTTTTTCTGTTTGTCCCTTTGCCAAAGTAGACCTCAAACTTGGGTAGTCTGCATTGATGGTGTATTGGCTTTCTTTTGATTTTTGATTTTTATTTTTTTAATTTATTATCTGTTTGTCATTATATAATTTGGCCAGATTCCATTTATGGAATTTAATGTTGTCTATGTATCCTGTTGACTAAAGCATACCCTGCTTTTTTATGTTTTTCTATTATCTTTAGTTTTCTTTGAGTCATCTTTCATAATGGAGTACGTCCAAGTAACTAAATCCAGTCATGCACTCCCACTGTACAGTTCTTTCATAATTCACATGGCTGCTAAGCCATGAAAAACAGAAATCATCGTTAACAAGCCTCCAACATAGCACTCATCACGGTCGCTTGATTCACGAAGTACCGTAGTTTTTGGACGGCATAATTCACGTTGCAGTGTTCATGTACCTGCTTGTACCACTCAACTTGTGGCACTCTGGACACTGGTCTAATCGTTTGGATGGCCTGCTAAGTCTGACTTTTTTTTGTAGACATCAACCTTAATTACAAATTCTGGTACCGTCACCAAAAAAATAGTTTTGCCTTTGTATCTAAATGCTGCAGACGTTGCTGGGCATCACAAGTGGACAGGGGGGTTCTCCCTCTTTGGAAGTTTATCCAGGTTGATAACAAAATGAAAGGAGATGAGGGAGTAGTAAACTATGTTGTTGTTGTTGTGCACTGTCAGCTAGTGTTTCATGTAGATTTTTACCAACTTTTAGTGTTCCGCCTTAGTCTGTATTTTTTTCACGTTTGTTCACAGTGCTCAGAAAGAACAATTAGTATTTAGTTCTGTAATGTGTTTTAACCACTGCACTTTATCTATTAAATGCTTCACTTTGTTTTAAGTGTGTCTGAAATGAAAAAATATTATCGGCAGTAACATCTAATCATACAAGCAGATTAAGTTGTAGTGTATTAAGTGGCCGTTCTTCCATGGCTGTGTTCCGTTATTCTTACCAGTACATTTGAGATACAAAATCCAGAAATTTGTCTCGTAATACTACATGCACATTAGATAGTACAGAAAATGAACAGTCTCAAAACCTTCATTTGAAGCATGCCTATGTACCACATAAAAAAATTAATGATTAGATAAAGATTTTACAACTAGGTAGATAAGTATGTCTTAAAAGCCTCATCAAGCCATCCCCGCGTTTGCATGAGGCGGTGAAAGATGTTTGTGGTTAAGTGGGTCAAGGATAAAAATAATTTTTTTACATACATATTATGAAATATGTATTAAGAAGAACATAAGTATTATGAGCCTAATGTAGCATTCCTTTTGAGAACCTGACCCTTACATTACATTATTGGGGGCATTTGACTCCTCTTACCCACTGGCTCCTCCGCCCATGTTTGCACGCAATTACTTTGGTAATTTTTGGAAACAAAAATTTGGATGACCAGGCCTTGAGTTGAATCCTGGTCTTTCTAACAGTGAGTCCAGTGTTAAACCACTGCACCACCTTACTCCTATTTTACAACTACAAGTTGCAACTGGTGAGGCAAGCTGGTCCTGATGAAACATGTTCTATTGCAGCAAACCTACCAACACTGTACGAGCACTACACTCAGGGAGGGATAAAGTCTGGGCTGACGACCTACCCCGATGGCTTCTTGCTCAATGGGAAGAACATCACACTCATCAGTGGAACCATACATTACTTCAGAGTTCACCCAGACTACTGGAGAGACAGGCTGAGGAAACTGCGAGCTGCAGGATTCGTAGCTGTTGAGACGTAAGTAATCACACCTGCTGGTCGTAATTAATTTTTTGTTGAAGGAATCAAAATATTCACATGTCATTATTATCTTAGGAATTTGGACAGGATGTTATTAACTATGGGTCTTGATCGTCGTTAAGATTCATAAATACGGAACATGTACAGAATCAAAACAACTGAACATAGAGGCTTCATGGACTATACAGAAAAAACTACAAAACTTTAAACCTAAACACTGGTGTTATTCAAGAAAATACACTGGTCCTGAGGCCCTGTTTACATGAAACAACAACCTAACTACAAATACAAACGGTGGTGATCCCGGTTTACAATCCTCATGAACTCGCTCATGTACAACGCATTGAACAGATAAAATGACAAGCATGGGAAAGGAATATGAGCAAACATATAAAAGGTAATGAGTATCCCATGCACGGCCCACAACTTAGTTTTAACCTTCTATACTCATCAGACAACGTCGAGCTCAACGGTTTTATATATCATTCTTAGTAATGTTTTAATCAGAAATATAAATTTTTCACTGCTGAATATGGACTACAAGAAAGTAACCTCTGTGCTCAGTGTTTTTATTGTTTTTTAAAACAAATGTACGAAGTATATACCTTTCTGAGGAAATGCTTTTAACGAGAAGATGTTTGTCAAAATATCTTACCCGCAATTTTAAGAGAACATCAAATTTATAGTATTACTTAAGGAACCAAGAGACATAATAAAATTGAGCCCATACTGTTAACTGTATAAGTGTATATTTTTTAAAATTGCTATAACATATCAAATTAATCCTTTTAAGAACTATAAGAGAAAATGTTACTGCATAAAAATTAAAGTATAATGATTTATAAATATACTTATTATTAAAACACAGATAACGCTTAGTATGTTGTGTGGGATCATAAATAATTGAAGAAGGAACCCATGTCCGGAAACGCACGGTGTGGGCGCAGTAGAACGTCAGTGTTAGACAACTGGTGTCATAGGTTGCAATCCGTTTTGGTCTCCAAAACAGATACAAAACCGTTTAACTAAAGATGTGACCATAATAACATTCCTGCGCACGCGCTACTCGATACATTTGATTAAAGTACGTTTAGTAGTCTTTCAGTGCAGTGCCGTGTTTGGCAGCAGTCGACATGTGCCAGTACACAACAGCGAAAATGACCGACATGGTGCTCACATACGGCAAAACAGATTGTAATGGTCGAGCTGCTGCACAACTGTATGCGGAACGGTTTCCAAACAGACGTACTCCACATCATTCTTCGTTCGCGGCCATTAAAAGACGACTAAGAGAAACCAGAAAGTTACACGTATGTACATAGCAGTGTAACTTGTTCGTGTTACTTACAAGTACCGCAGTAATACTGTACACCAGTATTGTTGAATGTTTACAATGTTATCCCTTTGTTAGGTGCCAAAACGTGATGTGAGTCGACCACGTTCGACTCAAACTTGACCATATGTTGCACGGGCACTTTTCTGGTCTCCTGCGCCCACACCGAGCGTTTCCGGACATGGGTTCCTTCTTCGGTTATGATCAATTTGTCGTCCCGCACAACATACTAAGCGTTGTCCATGTTTTATCGAATCACCCTGTCTATACACAGCATTACCATTACAGTTTGTTTTTGAGTGCTATGAATGAAATTTTATTACCATATAGGTACTTAAATATGCTACTTTCCTTTAGCAATACCGATGTTTTGAGGTATGATGACTTATACTATCTATTAACATTATCTGTAGCTACAGTCTGTCTGTATTTCAGGGTCATACCTTGGAACATACACGAGCCTTATTCTGGAGAGTATGACTTTGGCAGTGGTGACAATGACTTTTCCATGTTCCTTGACATTGTGAAGTACTTAAAGATTGCCCAAGAAGAGGACCTCTTGGCAGTTGTCCGACCTGGCCCTTGGATTGCTGCAGAGTGGGATAATGGAGGCTTGCCAAGGTGATAACCATGTGCAGCCTTGAAAAAGGGCATTACGTTTAAAAAAAACTGTGTGGTTTGGCAACTATTAATACTATTTTGAGTTATGTAATAAATGTTCCTACATGTAACATTCTCATTGTGATAAGCTAGAGCAGATATTTTTAGTTCTGTCAAAAATGTTCAAAAGTGGGAGGAAGACCCTGGAAGCCAGGACTCTAAAAATTGGACAACCTTTCATTTTTTTTGGCAGGGAGAGCTAGGGAGGAGGTGGCAGGAAAAAAGCAGTAGCATGCAGATATAAGTTTCAGAAATGTAATTTTCCTTCATGGAGTTAGTTTAATGTAAGGTAGCATGTTGTAATGCATGTGAAGTCATTTACTACTATAGGCAGCTTCTGCATGGATGGTGCATTCACCATGTTGCTAAACAATCAGCTTTTAGTGTGGCAGGCACAATGTTTTGCGTTACTAACAACCACTTATGTGCAGAACCACAGCATAACTTCATGTATTTTGCCTGTGCAGTTTATGCCATAGCCAAGCTCTGTCAAATTAAGAGAAAATCCTCAAATAACAACTTGCAGGTGTTCGGTCTTCTAAGAAAGCAGTAAATATGCTTCAATAAAATTTTCACTGGAGTTTTATCTGTACAGTATTTATGTTTTAAACTTTTGAATTAAACGTCCCTGAATAGTAAAACAACTAAAAATAATTCAAAAAAACTGCCACATTCATATCTATTGTGTATACATTTTGTTAAAGAATTAGGAAAATAACGTCATAGCTATACTTTCGTGCTATTATTTACGGTTCTAGTGTCATCGCTTTTGAATTATGTGTAATCGGAACACAATGAGTGTGATCGGAGCCTGGGAACATACAGATACAGGTACTACGACGGACTCTTTCCTGCCCACCATATGCCTCATCACCTGTAGCGTACCACATTTCAATTTTAAATGGTGTTAGCCTTCCCATCAGCGACTCACCTTAAATGTTTAATTATTTAAACTTATGCACAATTTAGTACTTCTGCTTGTCAAACCCAAAGCACACTACTTTTCTAATACATCCTTTCCTTGTCTCTGATATTTTGTCTAATGGATGTCTAGATCACTTGTGCTAAAACAGTGGCATTGTTTATTGGCTGGACTGTCCACTACTTGCGTGCTATTCCATGCCACGTCACTGGTCAGTGAGACCCCTCCTTGACTAATGGCAGTGCCTGCTAAAGTGGACATTAAAACTTCCAGATTTGGCATCTTAACATCAAAATCAAATTATCGTACAGTTCTGGGGTAAATTATTATGGTTGTAATGCTGTGAGTGTATAATTTCAACAATTATATATTTGTAATGTACAACTTTCTTTCCTAGCTGGCTGCTCAGAGAACCAGATATTAAGCTCAGACACAACAACAAGCCATTCATCACCTACATGAACAGATATTTCGACAAATTATTTCCGATACTGCATGAACTGCAGTTTACCAAAGGCGGACCAATTATTGCCATTCAGGTAAAACCCACTACTATCCCTATACACTGTAAGAAACTTGTAAAATTTTTAACAAAGACATACAGTATTTTACAAAATAATACCACTACTCTGCAACTTTCATTATAATCTCAGGCATATTATGTAGCCCAACCTAAACTAATAAATTATAACAGATAATGCCTAGAAATACAACGGAAATGCTAAAATGTGGGTATAAACTGCGTCGCCCAACATAATTGTTAAAATGAACTACTGCACTGTCAGATTGCTTATCTCATTTTATGTGTACAGTTAACTAAGTGTTTTTGTCTCATCTGGCCTGAACGTTTATTCACTGCACAGTGTGCATTATTCATCTTCCTTGTGTGTGTATATTTTTTGTTAAGGATTGTTTTAAAACAGTTACCATATATAGAAGGTTACTAAATGACACTCAAATTGTGTGACATTACTTTCATTATTACCTCCCAGACATACATCACACAGCCAAGTCAATTCTGTTCTTCAGGCCTGCCAGCCTCTCAAGAACAGCTTTTAAAGTATGTTCTTTTGCACCGAGAGTAAAACTGTCATAGATGTCTCCTGCATCACTGCTCAACAAATTCACCAAGATTGCTATTGTTGTGATTCCAATATTTTAATTTCTTCTGCCATTGTATCCAATTACTTGCCATATCACCATCCCATTGTAGTTCTTGAACGGATTAAAGGAGTGAATCCATTTTTACTTCAAGTATTTACCGACCATGTTATGCAGAAGGTTACTAAATAATACTCAAACTGTGGGACACTACTTTGCCTCTCGGACATCCTACATACTGCCGAGCATCTTCTGTTGCTCAGGCCTGTAGGAAGCATAGACTGCTTCCACAGGGCTTAACAATGTGTGACTGTGAGGGGAAATCCACATTCCATTATTTAATATATATACCCTTCTAAGAACTGTTAGTTATAAACTGTACACTATCAAAACTCTTAATAACAGTCTTAGACAACAGTAAAATGACACAGAGGCACCCTACTTCATTAATAGAATGTCATTGACTTCAATAAACTCAAATACTAAGTGGGCAGGGTCTTGATACATGAACAGAACTACTTTCAGGAAGTGTAACCCATGGATAAGCAATAATGCAACTGACATACAGGTCAAGCCAGAGCTGACCTGTATGTTAGCTTCCACTAATGACCCTCTTCTCCGTATGTGGCCTCCCACCGTGGGTCTACCCAGTGGCATCTTCAGACACTGTTCACCTAGGACCCAGCCATCATGCTCGACTCACACACTAAGGGATGTAACTAATCACTCTAATACCTAGCTCTCACCACACGGAATTTGTTTGCGGTAACCAGGTAATAAGATTCCAGCTAATTTAAAGAGTTCCAGATTAAATGCAACATATCATTATTCATAGTTTTAGCTGTTTCCTTCACATGTTATATAATTTCCTAGGAGCACTTTAAACTGTACATGCTTACATTTGCGTATAGACATTTAGTTTAAGTTTTAAATTTTCTGGTACAGAACATACCAAGTACCCAGCCTTGTAAGCTGACACACATTATGGGACAGGTAACACAATACTTTCAAAGCACGGGAACAGTTGGAGTAATACATGAGTCCAGCTTAGTGACGATAACGTTGTGGTGGCTCCAACTTGGATGAACTTCAGATCAAATATTTGTTCAGATCATGGTAGAGCACATCTCAGGGCGTATTATTTCAACCTCATTTGGCGTGGGTCCGAAGGCATGCTGACTAAAAGAAATCGACTCTTCCGGACGAAGATAAAAGTTTTTTTTTGCAAAGAAAATTACAAGGAGGCGGCGTCTGAACAACAAGCAAACACGATGGGCTGCCTTACAAATCTAAACCTGCACAACACCAACGATCTAAAATACAAAAAAAAAAACAAAGTTCCCGGCAGCCGACCTCGAGCAGCAGCCACTCGCTACCGTACCTCTACTCGGCATGCTCGCAGGAAACAGTCCAGGCGGGCCAAAAAAAACAGCGCCCTCTAACTCGCTACCGTACACTTCCGCGCATCAACACAGCAGTTACTAGGAACCTTTATAATTTTAATTCAAGTTCGCCGCCTTTCTACATGGCAAATTTAAATTATACACTGCACAATATTAGAAATAATAAAATTACATCGTAGAAACACGC
>PNEQ01002716.1:5597-28085 GCA_003012365.1 Medauroidea extradentata | reverse complement strand
ATCATAGCTGGAAACGTAAAATGGGCCTTACCAAGTTGGAGGCATGGGTAGGCTCACGCAGTTGGGTGTTAATTGAAATAGGGTGCAGTCACCACAAATAACAATCAAGGATGCAACATCTAAATGAAGTGAAATGACTATTATATTAATTAAATTGCAAAATTTTTAAGACACGGAAAGCCGGGTGCTTTACAACGTATATGTGGTTAAGAAATATTAGCAATTTGAAAATTTCACAAATGATACTCAAAATGGTGTGGTAAATAAATTAACGCTGAATATGCTAAATGAAACACCAAAAAAATTGTTTACAAGATATGCATCAAACAATTAACATGTTAATCCCAAAGTTGGCAAAAACTATTTTCTAAGGATGTTCTTTTTTGAATTTTTCTATAATAACTTTCAAATTCAAACAAATTCCAACAAATGTATTTAGCATTAGCCACATATTCCTAATACATTTACGTATTTAAAAATTGATGTAGTTCAGTGTAATATATCCACAAAATTATGTACATTGATAATGAGAATCAAATGTTCAGAACATAAAACTATTAATGTTATTTTTTTAAGCCTGTGATTTTTTCACTAGTTCAGCAAGTATTAACTATGTAACATTATCACTGTATTTTGGAATGTACACTGTGCAAGATTGCCAAAAGCTTCAAAACAAATTCAAAGAATCACGTGCTCTGAATACATTGCTATCCACTGTAGTGTAAGAAAGTAAGCCACCTGGATGGTCTCCTCATTTATTATGGGAGATGCCCATATTGTCATGCTCCAGTTTGGTAGTTTTATGAGTGAAATGAAGTGATTTGAAGAGAACTTAACATTTTAGTCTTAATCCTTGTGCAGATTACATAAGATGACTTAGGGATAGCAGCAGAATGCAAGGGCAGGGTCAATGGGAACCTACAAGTAAATACTCCAGTCAATGGAACTTACGTTAGTTACTCCATCACATTTCCAACATGCGAGAATAGAGTGTGACTCCACAACAAGTGCCCCTATATAAGCTGCGTGGTGTGTCTGCAGATAGAGAACGAGTACGGCCTAGTGGGGAAAGGCGGCCACTACCCAGACACAGCCTATCTACAGCAGATAAACCAAGCAATGGTGAACAACAACCTCACTGCTCTCAAGTTCACCATGGATGCTCCATTCAACTCCTATAAGAACGGTTCCCTCCCCGGAGGTTAGTAGCCACATACTTTATGGGAACAAGCATTCTGGTCAACTTTAAACAAGTCAAAAGTGACATTTGATAAGCTCATCTTCAATCAAAGTAGTCTCTATAACAGAGTATGAGTTGTATACAACTTCAGAGACAGTTAATTATTTACTTGATACATATTACATGTATACTCCATACATAAATTGTTCATAAAAACTGGATCTCCTCACAGGAACTTTATTTGACAGCCACGTTTGTATTCTGTCACATTAAAAGTGGCATTACTTTCAAGGTGGACTACAGAACAGTGGCCTCTACGTAAGTAATATTTGTGTCTCAACACTATGTGTAAAATAACAATACACACTTAGAAAATACCTACACATGACTGTATGTGTTGAGGCTGTGACTGACAATGACAACTGTTATCAGAGGCTACTGTTTGTCCAGTGTTGATGACTGCCAACTTCCTGGGTGACCCTGTGCCCCAGCTGAACGAACTGAAGAAGCTACAACCCGACCAGCCACTATGGGTTATAGAGTCTTATCCTGGGTGGATCGACAGCTGGTTCGACACACACCACAACACTATGACTACTAAAGGTAACCAGCACTGGTGTTACAATAATACCAAATAAATATTTATTTCTCAATATTTGTTCCAATATTGTATTTCCCAAAATATGTAATAATTTCACTGCAGAGAAAATATGTACAATATTAGTATGTATTTTAAGACACCTGGCTTAATTTTTTTTTACAATAACTCTTTAAAAGCAAATAAATTAATATATATTTTTAACTATTCTAGACAAAATATAGTGTCAACATAATTTAAGTTGGTCACTAACAGAAACATAAAAGATAACATTTATGTAGATGACTCATGCCCTACGCAGAAGATACGAGGTGTCTCACTTGCCGCCACGCCATAATTACATGTGCTGTGCATTGTGAGGGATGCATGTGACTCCAGGCAATGTGTCAGTGTGTAGTGAGCGCTATTATAACTCGGCAGCATTTATGTATATATTGAGATGCAGTACCCAGTACAGCCGATTAACTCAACGAGGGTACATACTGATGTTTACGGACAAAATTCTGGAGAATGAGAACTATCTATGAAGACTAGACATTTAAACGCCCAGACGAACATCCTGCAATCCCTTATTTTGTTGGAGTGAGTAAGGTAAGAAGCAAATATGGGAGGTGCCAATCTCCGTCCGTGTGACAGATAAGAACTTTACTCTACGTCCAGAGAGTAGCAAGATTCCAGCCACCTGACACGGGCACGTCAATGTTCAGTTATATACATTTTTCCAGGCAGAATATGACCTCATTGTAGAATGTCAAGGCCTGACGGGATGCACAGAGCACATCACATCAACTATGTCATACGCAGGGGAAAGAGAGAAGGCACAACCAGATATAGATGGAACCACTAGCGTGCCGTCTTTATTTCACTGCATTTATCAAGAACCCTCTTAGGTATACCGAATTCATAAGATATTTTTTGCTGTTCATTAAGGCCATGTTCTGTAGTTTCTACTTTTTAGAGCCGATATCAAAAATCTGTACGGCAGTTTTGTTTAAAATCATCTTCTCCATGTTGGCTGATTTTTTCAAGGCAGTAAATAATATGATTAGCTAACAGTGAAATTCAGGTTCATTGACTTTTGCTTTGAAAAAATTAGCTAACACAACAAAATCCATTTCAAACAGAACTGCCAGACAGATATTTAATTTTTTTGCTCTCGTTTAAGCTTAGAAAAGTAATTATCGCAAAAACAGTACAATCTATAAAGCATGTCCGTAAACCCTGATACTATTACTACAAAATAAATAAAATATTCTCATTTTGCTGCTTAAAGCTGAATGATATCTCTATTTCTCGCTGCTATTTCAGATAGCATTAAAATGTCTCAGACAGTCCTGGAAATGAATTCCTCCATCAACCTGTACATGTTCCACGGCAGCACGACGTTTGGCTTCATGAATGGTGAAGTCCCCAATGCGCACACCCCTACCATCAAGTTCCATGTCAGCAGTTATGGTGAGTGTTCATAGTTGGTAAGTACTGCCAACTATAATTCCTTTCAACTCTGGCTTTTATATTTCTCTAATCTCATCATTTAGCTCCCTTTACCCCGATCTCCCTCTTCAAAACTTTTCATCTTCATAGACCTGTCCTAAATCATTTTCATCATCCAATCAGTAAAATCGGTAAAGTAGCTTAAGGCTTTCCAAACATGAAATATTCATGATTTTATGTCGGTATGAAATAGTGCTAGTTTTATAAATGTTATGAGTGACTACATTAACACCTTATGAATTACTTTTTAGCTTGAGTAGTATTCCCGTACTGGCTAGTTAAATTAAAAACTTTCTCGCTATGGCAGCGTATACCCTTTTTCCTAGGCCGTAATCGTGCTTGTTCTGTTTCGATCACACATTATTTAAAGAAAATTTTGAGAAACATTAAAGTAATACCATATCAGAAAATTGTAGCAAACATATCTAGCTACGAATGAATCTTACCCCAATCCTTTTGTAGGAAATATACATAAAACTAACATCAATTATTTTGTTTTTGTTGAATTCATTAACTTCAATTGTTCAATGGCAATTGAACATGGTTATAAGGTTTGTAAATTCACGTCAAGAACTTATTTAAAGCACATTGGTGAGAAAATATAACACATGCAAACATTTACTCGTGGTATTTCCTCCGAGTCAAAGAACGTAACATTTCTCTCATAACTTTACATCAGATATAATTTTAACAAATGTCATTGCAGTCGCAGGAATGTAATTTCTTTCATATGTAAATTTTTTCTAGCAAGGAGTTTGCCAAATTCACAATTTGACTACATAGAATGGAAATAAACCTACAGTAGTTGTAGCAGTTCAGTAAAACTATTTAAATTTAGAAACAAGCCAAAACTAAAGACAAAATTTCATGTACACGTACCACAGATGACTGCTACAAACCATGTGTGCAAGATTTAAATATTTAAAAAATAATAAAATATGTATACATTAAAATTGTTAATTTTTTAAAATAATGACTTAAATAAACTTTCCCTTTTCAAAATTTTCCAACAATGTCCTTCATTAGTGCCCTAAAAATTCCCTCACTTTAGTAACGTAATTCGTCTACTAATATGTACTTTAATAATATTTAAAAAATTAATAAAACTTATTATTTCACACAAGCACTAAAAAATTGAATTGTTCTTCAGTTATAAAGAGGTAAATCTAAATACTTTTGCATATTTTTTGAGTAAATCATCACGCTCTGAGTAAACCTTCAATTGATTTAAAAAACTTACAAATGTTAATTTCCAACTGCCAGCTGTTTATAATGTATTTTACATTTTTTTAGCACAATGCAATGTGTGATCTTGTCAAACTAAACAAAAGACTGGAAGTTTAACTCACCTTAGAAGGTTAAACAATCAGGATAGTAAACACTTCATACCACAGAAACAAAAACTTGTAATTGATATAAGATCTCAAGAAATATTTTATTAGTAAAATAATATTGAAACGTGCAATTTTAGAGTGTAGACAGGTATAAATTAATTTAAATAAGTTATTTATAAACATGACAGAGGTTTAATAGCCATAGTGGCAATGTATCCTGCTCTCAGAATAGAATCAATAATCCCTATTTATCTCCTGTTGTTTGCTCTACTCAAGGATTCAAACAGACTTCTGAGCAATCACATGCAATTAATGTTTGTGACTTATCGTACTGATTGTGTTTCACAAGACTACGACGCACCCCTCTCAGAAGCAGGAGACTACACAGAGAAGTATAATGCAACTGCAGAGCTGGTGCAGAAGTACTTGGCAGTCCAGACCAAGCTACCAGACAGACCTGTACAGAGTGTGAAGGAAGCCTATGGCAATATTCCTTACACTGAGCAGCTTACTGTCGGCCAGCTGATAGACCAAGTGGTGAGTTAAGTTGAAGACACTACAATTGCTAGGTATTAACACCAAGTAATGCAGAGAAATAACAAGAATATAAGCCCTTGTAATCAGAGGAGAATTTTGAACTGCTTGACAAAACACTTCGTACTCAGAAATAATGATTCTTGCCAAGCGTTGGAGTTATGTCACATATTGTGCATCCTCATTACACCAATATGATGTCATTAATTACTATTTCTGTGGAACCATATCAATTCAATCTGTTACATTGTAAAAGATGTAATGAGATTAACTTAAGTGACAATTATCTAATTTATCCAAGTTGATTGTATACTGTTAACCATTAGAACTACACCAAGATTGTCACGTACATATTATGTACCACTCTTGTAATCAGAATGATTGATCATGCAGTGTTCAAGAACACGACAATGAGACAAACAAGTTTCCATTTTTGAACACAGAAGAAATGTGACTTATCACAATATCATGAAAACATGCCATTACATGGCTATGTCATCTAAAAAATTGAAAGTAACACTTGGTTGTTGTGACATTTTGTTGCAGTGACATATTTTTCATGATATTTCCCTTCATCATTCACCCCCACAGGAAGAATTTTTTTAACTCTTTTGCTGTTGGATAAAATATTTTAACTATGCCAATAAAGTGTCAAAAATTAAAAAAATAATAATAATAAATAAATAAAAAATCATTTGTTTGTAAATAGCTTATTTTTGGTTGATTTCAAGCGAGCAAACCATGTATCTAATCTTTACAGAGTTACTTAATTTAGTGTTGGACTAAAGTCACACGTCACAGTTTAACAATATTTTGTATATTCGACTATAGTCCAATGTCGCAGCAAAGAGTTAAATCATTAGATATCTCCATTGCCCAAGGTACACTGTACAAACTTTTGCTCTACATTACCCTACCTTTATCTATAAAATTAAGTATTTTGTAGTTCATGTACTTTTGTGAACATTTCTGTGTTGGTTGGTACTACTGTGTGCTGCAGCCATCTGCTGATCATGTTTGGTCAGACAACATGATATCTATGGAGCTCATGGACATCAACAACGGCAGTGGGCAGAGCTACGGCTTTGTGGTGTACAGGAAGAAAGGCCTCGAAATAGCTAAGAACTCTGTCCTCGAGATCACTGGGAACATACATGACATGGCGGTGGTGTTGGTCGATGGAGTCCGCAAGACAAAGGCAGTTACCAAAGTCATGGATGTTACAGAGTTTGGATGTTGGCAACTGAGGTGAGCAAGCAAAAGTCCTCAAATATATTTTTGTTTACTATTTAGTTGCACTTTTCAAAGGGAACATGTCTGGCATGTTGTCTAATGAAATTGAGCCGCACTTCTAGAGCCATGTTATATTTTCCTCATAACTGACTAAGATGCAGTCACTTATGTACGAAGAAGAGAATTTTTCTGTCCTTGTACCTACAATGTATATCTATGCTTCTTTCTGCCAGTTATGAAGGGGCCGTGACGGCCGAATGGTCACACCATTCGCCTCTCACCAGGGCAATCTGGGTTCGATTCCTGGGAGGACCAATCGTACGTAGGAACCATGCCAGACAATGCCGTTGGTCTGTGTATTTTGTCGAGAATCTCCCATTTCCTTCGCCCTTTCATTCCGGCGCAGCTCCATTCTCATCTCATGTCACCCGTTACCAGCACTAAAGACCTATGTTAAGCTCTGACCAAAATCTCTCACTCACTCACTCTTCCAGTTATGATGGAATAAGGTATATGAAGCTACTGTTTGGAGGGATTTCCTTTTAATTTATTGGACTGAATGCAACAGTAACACTCAATTGTAAGGTTTTACATACTGCACAATTTTTTACACTTCACTTAACTATTCTAACACTTCTATATTTGCACAAAATAGTCTTATATGATATTGTGTCACAATACTAAAACATTTGGGAGAAAAATTTTATCTTACTTGCACCTATTGCTTCCTGTGTTCTTGTGACAAGATGTGTAACATTAATCAAAGTATGCATGAATGCTACACTTAGCAATGAGTGAGATAGATTATATGGGCAGCGCTCTAACAGCAAGGCCTTGAAGCACTTGAAGATGAAGTGAGATAAGGATGGAGTGGTGGTGGAAGACAAGCATGGGAAAAAATGGGAAGTCCCAAGAAAACCCACTAGTAAATAGCAACATCCACCAAGTCCCCCACAAATAAAAATAAGAGACATCTCAACAGGAATCAAACCTGGACCACCAAGGAGAAAGAAAAGAATTCTTTGACCACTTCACCAACACGACCTAAACAGTGAGTATTAGAAGAGAAATTATTCAATTGTGTGACACACTCCCAGACTTCCAGTGTGAGAGTTCTACCAAACATTTAACGTAAATGTGTGTACAAAATGTATTACGCTATGCACGAATCAATCAGGCCAGAGTAAGCTGAGTTTATCATATATCCTGACATACAACTACGTCCCTTTACAAATGTAGCATATTCTGAAGTTACAAGATCATGGCACTGACCACAACTACATAAGTTGATTATTTAAATCCCTCGTGTCTAGTGAGAATGTAGACTTAATCACGTGCTATGCCTCACAACCTCCTAAGTGGGTCGTGATATTCAATAGCTCCAAGTTAATAAATATATGACGTATGTGATTACAACTCTGTGCAGTAACAGGACTCTCGCCTTGGATGCAGAAAGCAAAGGTTCAAACAAAACACTGGACATCATCGTGGAGAATATGGGCCGAAGGTATTCATGGAAGGGCTTATACAACAGTGATGTGATACTTGACAAGAAGGCTATACGCAGCTGGGAGATCATCGCCCTGCAGTTCCATACCAAGTGGGTTAAGAGGTGAGTATCTTGTGTCTTTTTTTTTTCCCTTAGTTTCAGTTTCTTGTTAACTTAAAACATGCTATACGTACTATAAAGAGAAAAAGTGATGTTTCAACATGAATAAATAAAGAGTCTGTAGGCGTAAGTCATTCCCCAGGTGAAAACATGAGACGAGGCCCTGCAATAGAGAGTTCCCCTAGAAAACCAACTGGTGAATGGCAGTGTCCACCATATTACTAACAAGTGAAAAATTACAATCGAACCCGGATCACCATGACGAGAGACAGGTTGTTTGAAGAACACACTGCCACACAGTTTAATTCAGAACTTGTTCCAGTGGTTTGTTTTCACTCAGGAGCTTATTTTGTTTTTGTGGTATTGCAGCTTGAAAGGATGGCAGAATGTTTCGAAAACAACCGGACCAACAATGTACAGAGCCATCCTGAACGTCTCCACTCCTCACGACACTTTCATCGACATGTCTGCCTGGGGGAAGGGGAATGTGTTCGTTAATGGAGTCAACATTGGCCGATACTTTAGTGTCGGTCCACAGCACACCATGTACATCCCTGCACCATTCCTGAACAAGGGAGCCAATGAGGTAACTGTACAATTGATCAACTTTTGACACTATTTAATTTTGTTTACGAAAGAAACTGCTGGTCAAATTAAAATTCACGTCATCATAAGATTTCAATAAAAAAAAAGGTATTTACTAGATAACACACTTAGGGAATTCCATTACAGTGCAGTACAGTCTCAAATGGCAATTTAACAGTGTTTAGAGATTAAGGAAAACTTAAGGAATTGTGATAAATTTTGACATGGTGCTGGTTTCACAGTTGTGTTCGCAGTCCAGTGTACAAATTTTTCCATTGAAACAGCACTGCAGTGATTCTATATACCAAATGTGATTTCTCACTGATTCCTAGAATTAGTGATGGCGTATCTTGGGGTAGTGTATTTATCAGAAAAGGGTCACAAAATATTACAAACTCAAAATCCTTATTTAGAGCAGAAACATCCCTGTAAATGTTTTGAAACTTAAGTGAAATAATTTCAGAAATTTTTAAAATATAGGTAGTATTTGATTAATTCAATATCGGTTCTTAAAATATTTATGATCTAGTGACCCTTCTCATGCTGTAAACCAAGTCTACACCTACATGTAAGCAATGGTAACATGCCACGAATCCATCAAAACCAAAATAAATGTCTGTCTTGTTCCTGCCTTGAGTCCATTGCTGAAGGACTGTCAACTGCCACGTTTTTCCTGTCAGAAGCTCCACAAAACCCTGGAAGTGATGCTGTATATAGCATGTAGACAAGGGATAGCCTACTTAATCAAGAATACAATAAGTTTACTTAAAGGACATTGTATTTATTTACTTTAAAAGTTATTCCTCTATAAACGACTATCCTTTAATTGCTTAGCCATCAACTTCTACCGCATGCAAAGTCTACTTGGGGGAAAAGTTTATTTACTTTAAGAAAAGAACATATTTTATAATACTGTTATAGTCGTACATAATTTTAGTGACATTATTAATGCATGGTAAATTTATATCATACTATACTTTACTCAATTGGTAACAATGGCGAAAAAAAGTCATGGTGATTTACCGAACACAGACAGAAAATCAAGGTTACAATGTTCTTTAATACAATTCCTATACTTTATTTCACATTTCAACAGACATTATGTCATTCCCTTTATTTGCATGTTGACTGTTCAATTTAAATTTATGTCAAAATGAGATTTTGTGTTTGTTCTGAAACATTTTTATTGTTTCAGATTTTGATATTTGAGCTGTACACCCCTGCGTCTCAAGTTACTTTCACAGACAAGTCAATTCTAAGCAATAAATAACAAGAGGAACATATATTTACTATGGAGTGTTACAATTTGTGAAAATAAAATGTGCTGTTTCTGATGATTCAAATGTGTCGGCTACAGTCACTTGTCTATCTCTCGTCCCTGAACTTCACTCTCACTATATATTCATGTGTATATGCACGCGTGTGAGAACGTGTGTGTATATGTGCAAACAGACATATACTCTATGTGCATACGTACCTTCATACTGTTATGAGCATAGGCGTGCTCAGAACGTGAGTAGTGGTGGTGCCAGATTACATCACCCACGAAGTCCTATAAAAGATACATGAATAAAAGAGTAAACGTATCATTATTGACATCACTGCAATGTAACTTTACAGTAGGAATAACAAAAATATTTGTTCAGCATATAACAATCCACTAAGCCAAACAGATCAGTATATTTAAAAAATTCACACATTAATAATACTGGAATAAAACATTTTAATAACCTTAGGTAAATGTGATAAACATAAGATTCTGATTTAAAGGGCCATCTTTTTGTAACTGCAGTGCTTTAATTAGAACCTTATTGTAATTTTTATGCTGGTAAAATAAACGAAAACATTCCAACTATAATGTTCTAATCGTGGTACCAAGGCACCTGCCTGCTATGTGCACGCCTATGGTTATAAGAGAAAATGTTGGGCTGAAGTAGTCTGCTTACTAGAATAGTGAACTTTTAACTTTGTAAACCAGACTCAAAGCTTAATAACCAAAATATGAAATTTATTGAAACAGAATCTAATTTTGGTGCTTCTATCTAGGGTTCCGAAGCTTCTGAAAAAAATGGAAAAATTGGGGAAAAAGCACGGAAAAATTATTTTTTTCCCATTGACGTAAAAATGGGAAAAATTTGACTTTTTTCAGCAAGGTGAAAAAATTACAGAAAATTGAAAGAAAAAAATAGGGGGGGGGGGGGCAATAAAAGGTACCTTACAATTTCTGAATTACAAATCTGGATGTTTAATGTATTTGCACTCAGTATCACGAAAATGAAATAATTAGTAAATGTAACTGAAGTTTAAAAAAGAACCACAATAAAGTTGGTACCGTAAAATAAACAATATGCACATGAATCAAACAGAAATAGTTGTCAAACACATACTCATACACAACTTACAATCTCAGCCAGGAAAACAGTTTCGAATACAATAAAAAACCTGTTGTAGTGTAAATGCACAAGTTACACCCTGAGATAATTATTAATTATCTTGCTACTTGTATCAACTGGCTGAGTGGTGTACTTTGCTGTTGTTTTACGTTTATCAACTTCATGATTTGCCATTTTTTTTTCAGACATATAATTGACATGTGAAATTTGACACTGATTGCTGTTTGCCAGGTGTTCAGTTATGACGTATTGGTGCATGTGTTTTCCTGATTACTAGTAAACAAGTTACTTAAATTACAGTAATGTGATGCTTCTGTACTCCCCTTATCTTAAAGCTGTAAACTATTCATGTTGGCCTTCTTTCCACATTCATACACCTTGCTATAGAGCATCCCAGCCTTAGATTGCAGTACAGAGCTTATGGCTCGTGATGTTGCCAGATCGCAGCCACGTTATTATCCGCCACATAGGAGAGAGTCTCGTAAATATATTGTCTTGGAAGAGTCATTATATTTTCATCTTTGAAAAGTTTTCTGCATATATCTCTACTACACTTTCTACATAATATTCTCATTGCTCCCTTCTGTAAGAGAAACACCTTTTTACTATCAACAGAATTTCCCCAGAAAATAATTTCATAACTTAGAATAGAGTGAAAGTATACAAAATATACTTGTTTAAGTGTCTCTTTGGATATTAATGATGACAGGGATCTAAGGGAGAAGCAAGCTGCAGTAAGTTTATTTGTTATATGAATAATATGTTTTTTCCAATTTAGTTTCTGATCAAGATATAGGCCAAGAAATTTGGTTGAAGTTTGGTTATTTAAATGCTTATCGTTACATTTAAGTGTAATATTCTCACTACTTTTATTAGTTGTAAGGAATTCTTTGTAATTGGTCTTGTCGTTATTAAGTACCAGCCTATTTGCTGCAAACCATGCTATTAATTTACCTATTGCTAGCTGAGCTTTCGTTTGTAATTGTTTACGGGATGCAGACTTAATTAAAATACTTGTATCGTCCACAAACAGAACAGAGTTGGCGTCAAATTTTGAGTCTATACCTGAATTATATAAATATGCTGGCAAGTCATTTATGAACATTAGAAAAAGTAATGGTCCCAAAATAGAACCTTGCTGTACTTCATGCTTAGTAAGCAATGGGGTTGACGTATAATTAGCTTTAGAAATTTCATGCGTAATTACTATTTTTTGATATTGATTAGTTAAATAAGAATGTATTAGTTGATTCAATTTGCAACCAATACCATAAAATTTAAGCTTATAAACAAGGATATCATGATTGACACAGTCAAAAGCCTTAGATAAATCACAAAAATTACCAGGAACATTATCCTTCTTATGAAGTGTTTCTAAAACAGAAGATGTCAAATTTTGTATAGCATCATTTGTAGATAGGCCTTATCTAAAACCAAATTGGGAAGATGATAATATTTCATTAATTTTACAGTGATTACTTTATCTTGTGTAAATACATTTTTCTAGGATCTTCGAGAAAGTAGAAAGGATTGCTATTGTTCTGTAGTTCTCTACCTTATCCTTACTACCTTTTTTAAACATTGGTTTTACAATTGCCAATTATAATCGCTCCGGAAAATTTCCAGAGTTAAAAATACAATTACAAATATCAGCTAATGGTTCACAGATAAGACATGAAACTTTCTTTAAAAAAAATGCTAGTTATATTATCAAAACCATGACTATTTTTAGATTTTAGAGAATTTATGATTAATACTATTTTTTCAGGTGTTACACATGAGTAAGTTATGTGTGAAAAAGTTGAAAAATACGCTACATTAAGAAGCTCTTTATAATTACATTCTGTTGACTCATCAGTTAATGAATCTACTATCGTGACATAATATTTGTTAAAAATGTCATTAATTTCCTGGGGATTATTAATTTCTTTTTCAGCTATAATAATTTTTTCAGTATTTGATTGATTATGCTTCTTACCTAATTCCTTACTAATAACAGCCCAGGAGGTTTTAACTTTATTACTAGATTTTGCTATTACTTTATCTAAATACATACATTCTGATTTAGTAATCACTTTTTGCAAAATCTTACAATACAATTTATAAAAACTTTTTGTTTTTTGATTAGTAGTGGTTTTGTATTCTTGATACAGTTCCCTTTTCTTCCTACATGATAATTTGATACCTTTGGTTAACCATGTCTTATTTTCTATATTGTTTATGGTAATATATTTTAATGGAAAACTTTCGTTAAATAACTGGATAAAGTTTGAATGGAAATTATTAAATTTGTCATTTACATCAGGAAAAGAATAAACTGGATACCAATCTTGTAAAGCAAGAATTTACCTAAAATGTTGTACTGATTGATTATCTTGATGTCTTATTTTCATCTTTGTTGCAATTGGAACTATTTCTGGGACATTGTCATAAGGGAAAGATGCAATTTGTGCGTCATGGTCAGACAGACCATTTAAGTACGGCATTACCTTTACACTATATTTTACATCACTTCCTACAATAATATTGTCAATAATAGTGCATGATACATTTGGAATACGTGTTGGGAAATTGACCATTTGATACAGATTAAATGTCCCTAACAAAGAAATAAGTTGGTGCTTAATATTGTTGCCCATCGAAAAATCTATATTGAAATCACCAGTTAAAACAAATTGAACAGTCTGTGTATGTAATCTTGTTAACACTATTTCTCAATTCCTAATAAACACATTCACATTGCTTGAAGGTGATCTATAAACAGTAATTATTATAAATTGAGTTACACTATTAAGATGCAACAAGCACAACACTCAAGTCCTTTCCTATGCAATAGGAGGCTAGATTAATTGGAGTATATTTCACGGCAATTTGAGACTAATGTTCTAGCTACAAAATGCTTTGCGAATATGGTGTTCCGTTGCTAATGGATAGAGAATGTGATAAATATATCCCACTACATGGTATCATGCTTCGCATTTTGAAATGAAATGTTCTTATCCAAAAATTTACACACTCCCCCCATATTATTCTCAGACCTACTAAAGTAAGAACTAAGCATAAATCCATCAATATTAACTAGCTCTATTTCTAATTCTTTCAAGTGATGTTCAGGAGGTGAACTACTTCAGAGTTTTTAGCTTTAAATATTATATTCTTTATTATTCTAATTGATACTACAATTTTCATAGCATCACGCTTCAAAATAAGCAATTAACAACAATTTCTATTACTTTAAAATAAGAAACAATTCTCATACTCCACTTATATTATTTCATTACATGAATTGTAACCGGCACTTTTTAAGTAATAATTATCACGTATCTACTGCTGATAAAACGTAAGATTTCTTCAATTTTAGTAGCTTCTGTCTGAAGACAACAAAGTGGTCGCCAAAACGAAAATACAATCACAAGAAGAAAAAAATGCACGAAAGTTAAGTCAGCATGCTAAGAATCACGTGTGTACAGGTTTAAACAGTTTGTTGAAACAAATATTTCCTAAGATATGACATACAATGTCAACTGTAGAAAAATTATTGGCTTTTTGAATACATGAATAAAAACTAAAGAGTGAACAAAAAACATAAAAGTCAACTCAACCTCAAACAGTAGATGTTCACCAAGAATAATAAATATTGGAAACATTTTCCTTGAGGTACGTTATACTGTGCTAGTTAAAACTAAATAATTGACACATTTATGAAAATATAAACACAGAGTGAACATAACACCAAAAATCAAGTCATCTTACTAAGTAGTACAAGTGCCCTAAATTTAATGAAATTCAGAAAAAATATTTCCTGTGATTTTATGCTAAAAATGGAAAATATGGCCACCGTTTTAATAATGTGACCATTACAAAAATTGGAAAAATTTCTTTAAAATCATTGTGAAATTATACTAGAATTGTGGCTGCAAAATAGTATATAGTAACAAGGTAATTAATAAGAAGAAAAGCGTAGAAAAGGCTTATCCGATTCTACTAAGATCGTAATAAGATGAATGGATAGGCTGTTTACCTCATAAGTGTCTCTATTGTGTGGATATGACAATGTTGCGCTCCCATCGCCTGCGACAGAGCACAGGCTGGCCGCTGACAGCGCACTAAGAGAACTGTGTTGGCGCAGATGGAATTACTCTACCGCTTCGCGTGCACGTCACCTGTATTTCATGGTTCCTGTTGAAAATGCTGTTCAAATGTTAACTATGAAGAACTAGAATTGAAGAATAAACTTATTTCTACAAGAATGTAACCTTTATATTGTGTTTAAAAGGTGTTAAGCATAAAAAAATTATGTTTCATTGAGAAGGTTTGATAAACACAAATATTTTAAACAACCAAGAAAAATATGTTCATTAAAGGAAACACTATTTGCAGTATACCATTCAAAAGAATGCATTTTAAATATTTGTTCAAAATTATAATACACCAAATTCCATTGTTATTACACGAGAGAACCATAAAGCGGAGTACATTCGGGTCATTTATAAAGTTTGATAATTAAATTTTTTTTTATTAATAGTTTGGAACATACTACCGTGTTACAAACACAGGGTAATTAAAGCACTAACATTATTCTTTGTGAATCAGTAGTTGAAACCTTTCAAACAAAATATACACAAGTTTTATATCCAATTATATTATTATGAAATACTATGAATTTTGTGTCGACTCGTCAAGCCAATAAACCAATAACTGATTGCCCAAATAATACAGTATAACATAAAAATGTGATAAAATGCGGAGCCAGGGAACTAATAAATATAGTACGCAATTTCATTTGAAGGTTAAGTGAAAGAGATCTGAGCACTTAGAAAACTTCACTGTGATCCCACAAACGTTTATCTACCAGGCACTTTCAATATAAGTATGATTTAAATTTTTTTATCAGCTGATAAACACTTCAGAAAAAATAGCAGCTGTGTTGCATACAAGCACTTAAAAACTTATTCCTGATATGATAAATTATTGATTTCTCCAGGTAATATTTCAGAAGTATAATCACATGTTTGTTAAAAAAAAATTTGTAAATTTAATTGAAAAATGTTCTTCAGTAATTAATAAGAATGTAAGTTAATGCCAAAGTAAGTCATAACTACAGAGATCAGAGATAGAAGTAAGTGAATAATTAATAAGTAGTTGCAGAGATGCACTGGCATAATGAAGCTGAGGTAGGTGGTAGTTTAAGCACACCAAAGTAGTTAACGTATAAGGATAGAGTTGGCACTACCATGTGAAGTGTCATTGTTTTACTGCCCCATTTTGGATTCACTGACAATTTATTGCCAACCATGCAGCTTGAAACCAGACTAAGAAATACTTACTTGATTTAGTACAAATTTGTTGAAACACTAGCAAATAATGTCTACAAAATACTATTACTAGCTTTCTTACGTACATACACCTCGGACTAACTTAGTGCGAATAATTAGTTCTTAACACTCACAGTGTGAAACTGCATTAAATTAATCCAAAGTACACTTGCACCCCAAGTTACATGATTGTCTCGGAGCACGCTGACGTGATGATTCATGACAGCGTGACTGTTGAGACCAGCATGCATTTCTGTCTCTCTCTCATTTTTTCTGCATGTCCGTGACTGAACAACGGCTAGCAAACTGCGTACAGATTGTAGTGTCACTGTGATTCATAATGCACAGTTGGCAGCTGCCAAAAATCCACAGTAAGAAATAAATAATGTACTCAACTTAAGTACAAGTATTCACAACCTGCAGTCGGCAGCCGGCAGTTTAGCAGTGGGAGCTTATTTAAGTAACTTTTCAACCTGTTGACTGTCAAAAGATGTCGACCTATAAAATTCTGATTTCATGGGCTAAAAATAAGTGACAGTGGTGGTATGAATATTTGTATTTTAGAACTAAATACTGTATCCAGAAAATATGTTTAAAAAACTTTATGTTTATGTAAACACCTATAAAATAAAAACCTCTTTGTTACACAACGCAAAAATTTAGGTCCTTTCACGTTTAAAGAAGTTTCACTGTACATCCAATTTCAAGCTGCGTGGCCGACAACATACAACTGTCAGCAAGTTTAAAACAGGGTATAAAATAATAAACAAGACTTAACCTGCGAGTGCCAACTCCATTCTTTATACACTCCCTGCATAGAGCTATAGGATAGTGACAGTGAAGTTGTGTTTCAAAGTTGTAATTATTTTTTATATCAGCCAATTTATATCTTTACCCAGCTTGTTAACTCAAATGCAGCAATGTAAGCAATAAATACATATTCCTGAGAAAATGACTTTCAAAAGTACTTAATTAACAGTAAACCACCCAAACAGACCTTGGTGACAAGTGGATGAGGGCTGCAGAGGAATTTTATCAATAAACATGTACAATGAAGGAAGAGTGGCGTAGAGGAGTGTTTTAACAGGAAGGTGTTCAGCACTTATGAGTACAGTGTGAGGCTGAGGTGAAGAGCAGCAAAATGCAAGGGCGACGAGAACAGGAGAACCGGCAATAGCAACATCAGCCATGTCTCTCCAATATGAAAATCTAAAGTAATCCCACTGAGAATCAATCTCAGATTGCCAAGGTAAGGAAGAAATTGTCTGACCACTATACCAACACAGTCCTGTAATTGGAGAAGAAAATTAAGCTCTTAATAAGAAACGGAACATTCACATCTCGGACTGATATGCAGAATGTGTTTATGGATGTATTCACTAAAAATATGACACTTTATTAAATTACACTTTACTGCATTTGTATACTAACATATGGTCATTCCTGTATGCATGACTTTCATACGTATTAACTTATGTTATCTTACATTCCGTGTAGGTTTTATAAATGTCATAGCATAAGTATGGTACAGTTAATAAAAATGTTTTTTACTTGTGGTTATATCCTATTCGAGATAATGGCTTTAAAATAAGTACAGTTTATAATGGAAAACAGGAAGAGCACAGAGAATTCCATCATTTTACATCAATGCCAAACAAAACCAAGTGTAACAACAAATTATGAATAACTAATGTAAACATAATTTCAAAGTACATACAGACATGAAAAATTTTTGCTGCAGCTGTCATGCATCTGGGTGATTACGTAACTACAATCAAATCCAGGAATTATCTACTTATTTTTAAATATGTACACTTTTTTTTGTATAACTAAACAGATAATAAGAAATATACAAACATAAATGCATTTTCCAATGACTGAGACTATATGTCAACTGTACACACAACATAGGAAACACAGCAGTGATAATCAAAAAGAAAAGAAAAAAAATAATTCCACTACTTGTTAGGAAACTTAAATAAGTTATTAGTTTGGCAAGGGATAACTGCCGCAGTTAATCGTGCTTGAGTTGGGCTAAGATCGAAATCAGCTATTGATTTTTTTTTTTTGTTTGTAAAGTTTACCAACTTAGGTTTTCCAACTTCTAAGGAATCTCAAACAAAATTAACTGTAACTAAGGTTAATTCTACTGCAGGTTAGAAAATCAGGACACTCTTAAGAGAGAGTTTTGCACAGGCAAAATTTCTGCTGCTAGTTTCGCTGCTATTGCTAAGGGACCAGTAAAAATATGAAGCTGTAGTTAAATTAAATTTTAAAAGTCTCGGAAATTACAGATTTCATTAAATTTAATTTTAAAATTAAAATATACCAATTCTGCATTTAAAATTATCCACTTAACGTATCTTAAACTTCAGGAAAGCTCTGTGATTGGTTATTTAGCAACCCCTTACTGATGCCAGTGCTCAAACTGCAGAAATTTCCCGTGCCAAACTTTTAACATTGATCTTTATAATCTTTAGTAGAATTAACCTCATTGTAACTAACTAAATCCAGCTACGTACTAAATCAAACACAAATTTTTACAAAAGACAACTACCACAATGGCACAACACTCATAAATAACTTAAAAAAACTGTCCCAGGAGTTTTTATATACAGGAGTGACTGAGTTTTGTTTTGGAAATGAATTAAATTTAAAAACATGAAATTAAAGTACATATTAACAAAACATAATGCATACGACTGAGATGGTAAAAAAAGGCATAAAAAATCAGCAGTTGAATATAAAACATAAAGAGAAAAAAAAAGTACTGATACAAGTGACGCTATAGATATTACAGGCTTGAGCAATTAATATCTATTTTTATCAGGTACATTAAGTAACTTGTGTACAGTGACAAGCCGTTTACTTGAAAGTTAAAAAAGTTAAGATAAGTTGTTTCACAATTGTTTGATATAAAGGGACACTGAGCAACAGACCTACCGCCTTTCTAAAATTCACCTCTGCAGATTTGGTTTGGCAGTTGGCAGGCACAAAATGAAGGCTGAATTTTGTGTAGTTAACTTTATTCTTATCTGGACATCATGTCTGTGGCCCTCAGTAAACAGTGTGAAAGGTAATGTAAAGATTTCATCTTGATCTGTATTGAATAAATAATTGTTAAAAAGCATGAGGCAAGGTAATTCTAGGTTCCTTTAAGGAGCCAGTTCAAAAATGTTACATTTGTTCTCGAGCTTTTAAATTTTGTACGAATGAAAGAGAATTAACATTTGATTAACAAGGAATGCAACTATCCTTCAACATTTTACACAGTGAGGAATTGCAGTGGTATAGACGGTCAGGGACAAAGTGAACACTCAAAATAGCCCTGCTAAAGTTCTATTTTCAGCCAATTTGTATCGTTCCGTGTGCAGTGGCTAATGATAGGGAGTGTTTAACCTCTCTGGACACATCACTTGATCTTCGCGTGCTCAAGATAAATTGTGTAGTCAGTAGGAACCTACTTATTTGATAAAAAAGTTTTTATTCATTACATAGAACACAAATATAGATGTCGAATCAAGTTGATTTTATTTCAGTGTTGTTGCATTTAAATGAGAAAATACACTGATCTATATTCAGCAATTCGCTGCCAACCGTAAAACGAGTAAGGTAAATACTGTTTAAGTTAAATCATATGAAGAATCGGCTAGTGATTTTTTCCAAAGGTAAAATTTTAGTGCTCACTTTATCCCAAATGACCCATAAAACAATAGACTCACATTCAGGAGGGCTTTGGTTCATTTCCAGTCCAGCGAATTTGATTTGGTTTTTCCGCAGTTTTCTAAAATCATTTCAAGCAAATGCTGAGACAGTTTCTAACCACGGACTCTGGCTGATTCCTCCTCCACATCCTGTCTGTCCAAACCCTGTAAGACAATGAGAAATCAAACTCTACACTAGCTGCGATCTAGGATCCAGTTATTTCATCATTTCCTCAGTTACAGTCTAAAAATTTTAATGTGCTGGTTCATCTTACAGCCTGGGCAGTACAGCCTGTCTGAATAACACTTACAGCTTTCGACAGTTGTGTTCATAATCATATACACCAGCAGTGTTGCCTCTGCCACAGGTAAGTTTTGCACAAGCGAACCTAGCTGGAGACTAAACTGCACTTGAAAGAAGTTATTCAAATTGAAGCCTTCAGAACTTTCAAAAGTAGTATAGTTCTTACATAAGATAGATTATGCTTGATGTAACGACCAATGTGACAGGGTGCCAACACAAGAAATAAAAAAATACTGTATGCTCTGTCTCTTCCAAGATATATGCTCTTTTAAAATATAGCTATATATTTATACACGTTGGAAAAATTTGTATTAATTATTAAACTTAAAAAGTGATTTTTTTTTTTTTACATTAACTGGCTAGTTTACTAGACTGTATAGCAAAGGCAATAAAAAATAACTTTATACTTGCAAATCTACAAAATCTGTTACTATTGCATTGAGTCAAGAAAAGGAAAAAATTTCATAGATAAGTTGCATATCACACTTAGAACAAAACAAGCACATTAGAAACGCTACTTCCTGCCTCTTCAACATATAATTAAAAACAACATTTTTTTACGCTGCTTCATTTCAAAATCTATTGTCGGTAGTTATTAAACAAAATTAACTTTGTCACAAATTTCCCATCAAATAAAATGAAAAGGGTCATGCTTGAAGTCCTCCGATTCCAGCAGGACGATGAAAATACAATGCATCAGTTCAGCGATAAGCACATAGGAGAAAAGGGACATTAGAGAATACATAAGTGTTGCTTCAGTACTTAAAACATACAAATAAGTTTCAGGTACACTGCACTCATCTATTATAACAATATTTCAATAGATGTTTTAGCTCACATAAAATAATGTTCACTGTGCCTACGCTGATTAAAGATACTAAAGTTCCAACAACAGGAACCCTATGATGAGGGACCTAATAATAACACGTGTGTTGCAGCTAACCTGCCAACACTGTACGAGCACTACACTCAGGGAGGAATCAAGTCAGGACTGACGACCTACCCTGATGGCTTCTTGCTCAATGGGAAGAACATCACACTCATCAGTGGAGCTATCCACTACTTCAGAGTTCACCCAGACTACTGGAGAGACAGGCTGAGGAAACTGCGAGCTGCTGGGTTTATTGCAGTTGAGACGTAAGTAATCACACCTGTTGGTACATATTTGCCTTCCTGAGCCACTGTTTCTCAGTAGCTGGAGTACTTATCAATTCACCAAGAAACTTAGTTTAGTAAATGCCTTTAATAGTCCTTAGAAAGCAAATTTGAATTCATAAACCCTCAAACCATAAGTAATAAACCTTCTGAGTTGACTAGTGATTTAAAAGTATCACAATTCCTTTGTAACTGCTAAATTTTTTTATCATCAATTTAGGGTTGCATTAATTGTAAGAGTACGTATATAAAAAGTAAATTTTCTAAATGCTTATCCATCTCCAGTAATTACATAGCATCTCCAGTAAGAAAGGATGGCTCAGTAATTGGTACATCAACAAACCTACCCTGTTTGACCATGACAGAAAGGAGTTTTGAACAACTTCCCAGCTGATCATCATTTCACACAACACGAACCATGAGACAATGTAATAATAATCAGTGTTCCTTGGATTTTTATCTTTGTCAATAAAGACTTTGTTCACACTGTACACTACGTCAGAACCACAGAAATTAACAGTCATACTTGTCTTTAGCTACATTGCGTGACTAGGTCCTGGACACAAGCGGACACCAACACAGACTCTTGTTATCTCGCCACTTGCCTCATCAGCTCGTCGCACAGAGCGCTCAGCTGGCATACAGTCTTCCCGTCAGGACTCCCCTGAGCAGGACTTTCATGTGACGATCCTGTATTATTACAGCTGAATAGTAAAAATATAAAGTGTGACAACACAAAGTTTCTGTGCAGAAAACTGAACAACTAAATCTGCCTCTGAAAACTGTAATTTTTTAGCAAATTTCAATTTCCCAGAAAAAACAAATGGAGTCATGTCACATGGTAAGTATTCTTAAAGACTATTTGTAAACAGACAACTTTAAATAAACCGTGTGTTCGTGACGTTACGCACAGCGCAAAATCACCTGAATAAATGTTTTACAGTAATAGTAGTCAATAATATTAGATATATATTCATTATAGTACCATAACAGATTCTGTAACTGCATTAAATTTAACAAATACTGTTTCTTTTTTTTTTTTTACAAATA
>PNEQ01002714.1:20010-38075 GCA_003012365.1 Medauroidea extradentata | reverse complement strand
TCTTTCTTATAGCTAGTGCTCACGAAACTCCCCGGGATTCTATTAGGCCTATGTTGACGCCGGTTACACCAATAAATTATACTCTTAGGTTTCCTTAAGTCTTAAGTCCTTACGTTATGTTTAAGCCAGAAGAACTACAAAGTCGTACAGCAAGAAATTTGGAAAAATAAACAGGGTGGGTAGGCCAAGTACCTTACAATTATAAATAATCTTCCTCATGCTTGAATAAATGTTTAAAAATTAACACATACGTCTAGTGTGTTAGTGATAACGGTCCTGTAAAACGAAATTAAGTTAACAGGACTCTTGATTATTTATATTACATTCCAGGCTTTACCGATTTATTGCCGTGGAACATTTACGGTGTGAATGCATTATCATTCCGGGCGTTACGGAGACGAGATGTAGCCACTAATGTCTCCCCAAGGATTAGGAACACGAGCGATAAGGTGAAAATATTATTGTAGCATATAAGAGCCGTATTTCCAGATAGCAAGCCTGTATATTGCTTATGAGCAAAGTTTTAGGCGCAAGTGTACGACTGGCCCTTCACAATGGTACTCTTCTTCCCTTCCTTCCCCTCAGCGCACACCAGTCACCACCATCTTAAACCCACCCCTTGCCACTCTACCTGCGTGTGGAGCCCACCCATTATTTCTGTCAACATTTCATATTCGAAATATGCGTATGCTTGTTAGCTCAGTTAATGCAACAAGTGGGTCAGTAACTAGAGGCATAATCAGCCAGTAATTTGTGTTACAAACTTTCATAAAATGAGACGCAAAATCTATTTAGTGAAATGTTGTGGACGTACGCCATTGCAACGCTATGTCGCCTCAAACAACAAGAGTGAGAACCAAGAAAAACATAATGGAAAAATTCAAAATTAGCAGTACTCAACACATACATAAATAAAAAACTCAAGCTACCAAAATTAAGACAGCACAGTCAACAGTTAAAACGAAGACAATGTCACACAGAAAAAACGGTTTTGTGGTAACTGCAAAATGATTTGTCAATACGGATATCACAAAATATTTTTGCAATGGTTACAAAATTGTTTGGTACTCATTGCATAACTTTATTGGGGACAGCAAAAAATTTTAGTGGTCACCACAAAAAATTTGGAAAGGTCCATAATGACAAAATATTTTGTGGTGACCAATAAGTAATTTTATCAGTGCACAAACACAAGGCAAGAAGAAAAAGCTGCGAAAACACATGAACACAGGAGTTTTCCTCAGGCGAGCTTTCTGCGACGTTTCTTGAGCTGACATACATTAGTTTTTCCTACAGTAAAAGCAAATACCTTTATAACTATTTGACTTAATTGGATGTGTAAGTATAGTGGCATTTTCCTTTAGTGTGTAATGCATACTTTCCCATATATGTTCGGCCAGTCTTGCTTATAGAGTAGTCTTTCCTGAGACAACATTGTACAGCAAGGGCGTATGTTAACAATATCTCACTTAATCAGTTATCCGCATTGCAAGAGTACTTAAAAGACATTACTAAAAATTAAGTAAGATACGTAATTTTCATTAAAGCCAATGAAGTAAATTTCAGTTCAGTCTCTAAACTGAAAGAACATTGGGATTGTGTCATTTATTTCAAATGAAGGAAGTATACATAATAGATTTTACTACTCTGATTCTACCTCAAACACGTTTTGAACACTTCCCAAAAATTAGCAAATTATTTCCTATAACATGTTAGTTACGGAAAAAAGCAATCAAAAATGTAAAATTTTATAGAAATAAATTATCCCATTAAATAAATATCGTGTGAAGAGGGTACCCGAGTACCAGTGTATCGCACCTTGGATGTGGACTTTTTGATACCCGAAGGCATAATCTTATCTAAAAGGATGGCATGAAATGAATCTCTACAGTGGAGAAGTGACGGAATGAGAAGGGTGGAGGTAATAGGATATCACCGAGGAAACCCGCCTACCAGCAATATCGTCCGGCACAGTTACAACATGCGAAGATCCGAAGACCGCCCCCGCTAAGGATCAAACTTGGGTCGCCTTGGTAGGAGGCGAGTGTTCCAGCCACTCGGCCGCGGTCTCAATTTTTCCAGTTTCATGAGTAGTACGAACTAAAATATATTTTGAATTGTTATGACATGTCGGTAGAAATAAGTGATATCACATTTTCCCGATACTATTGCGACTATTTACATAACTGCATAATTAATGAACAATTGTACATGCTGTTGATAAACCACCTGTAAGATTCACTCTTCAATTAAACATCCTGAGAGCTGTCTACTTGGAAAAGAATATCAACTCATTGCTCCTTCTCCTTAAAAAAATATAATTAACTTGAACATGACTTACTTCAAATATATCTTTATATTTGTAATTGTCATTGCAGCTAGAATGTAACTAAGTCATTCATTAATTGGCTCATTTAAATACGTAATATTAAGTGTTTCGGCCAGTCTTTGTTTTGTAACTGTAAAATTTTAGATTTATATTAAAATAACGTATTCCAGATACGTATAGTGAACAACTAAAAACAAATAATTTTTGTTTTGTATTAGTTAAAACATATAGTTCCAAATAATTGAATTTCAACATTTGCTTTTGAGTGTTTTCTTAGTTTCCTTATGTTGGTGAAAATACGTAGAACACATGCACAGTAAGAATTGAGACATTTTAGATTTCTGCTTTTGTCACGTTTATCCTGCACAGGCATTTCCTATACAAGTAAATTCTAAGCGATGGTTGTACCGAAAGTAAACGTGTATTTATAAACTTTAATGAAAAAATATATATATTTCACAGTCTAACATTTTAAAGCATTATACACTCTAATTTCGAAAAATGTTCACAGTATATTTGTGTGTGTGCAGTTTGTAGCACATCCCTTGCAGTCATTCTTTCTCGCGAAGAATTAATAGTTAGAATATTTTTTTCAATCAATATAACCACGAATTTAAATACAAATGCATAGTTTACTTATTGGTACATGCATATTTCCTACACAAGAACATTTTATATATTATGCAACATTCAGATTAAAGTAAAACATAACAATAGGCTCAAATACAATTATAAATGGAAATACACCGAAATTAATTAAAGAAAAATACTTACATTGTATACTTGGCAAGCGCAGATCGTTGTCACTGTTTTGCATAACGAGTGAAGCAGCCATATCAGGGAGATAGTAAAGTTATTTGCGTAGCAAAAAAAAATTTTTTTTGTTAGAAAACACTGTATTAGTTTTCCCATTGTTTTAGAATTCAACATAATACTTGGTTCAATTTATTTAATTTTCTACGATCACGCGCTTCGTAAATGAATTCCAGAGAAGTTTAGAAAAATCTCCTGATGACACCCAAAAGACCTAATACAATGTTATTACGTCTAGGGTATTAATAATATTGCTTCCTTACATTATTGCAGGTTTCTGACTTTGGTACACAGGCTGCTACACACTTGAAATAAACAAATAAGTCGTCAACTACCGTAACGACAAACTATCTAGCCAACGGTCGTAACCATTGTACACTAAAGTATTCAAAACTAACCGTTTATGTTAAGTAATGTCCAAAAATAATAATACGTGGATAATATATATTTATAAAAGGAGTTTTCAGACGTAGCTACTGCAATAGACTTGGACCACAAATTTCGTGCACGTACCAGTGTTTTCGGAGTACGTACGTTAGCAAGAACCTGCTCGGCCGTACCCATAAGTTTACTACCGAATTTGTGACAAACTTGAAGATTAATTTACGTGTGATGATTATGTTTATTATTACTTAGTGATTTCGTAGAATATTATCTCATTTTCTGATTGAATTATATTATTAGGTAGGTTTAAAAATGTGGGGAATTTCCGCAAAAAATGTATAAAGCTAGTCACGAAAGTTTTGATATTCTTTGCTTCCAACATTTTTATATTATATTTTAAGAAATATATCCATTAGAATCAAACTGATAAGTATTATCATCCATGGCAGGCACTGAAAAAATTTATGTCGTTAGTTTTACTGCTCGAATAAATTTTTCGTGCATGCAAACTTACCGGCATATACTTTTTTCTATACACCATTCAAGGAGTACCGGATTCCGTCACCAGATGTCAGAATATTTCCTTTGCATCTCGAATTATCGAAGGGGTTAGTTTTTGTCCAGAATGATTCCAGCACTGCATCCTAGATGGCACTACATAAGTTTGCAGTTTGTAATGGAAATTTATGGTTCTACAGCAGTCGGATACTTAAAACTTAAGGCGTTAACATTTTAGGCTGTACGACTTTAGGCTGAATAAATTTAGGCTGAACAATTTTAGGCTGTACAACTTTAGGCTGAAAGACTTTAGGCTGAGTGACTTTAGGCTGAATAATTTTAGGCTGAACGACTTTAGGCTGTGTGACTTTAGGCTGAGTGACTGTAGGCTGAAAGATTTTAGGCTGAATGACTTTAGGCTGAATGACTTTAGGCTGAATAATTTCAGGCTGAATAAGGTCGAAGAGAGGGTTTTAGGCTGAACGATTTTAGGCTGTGTGACGGTCGCCCGATTATTGTAATAAATTGAGCACGAAATAAATAAACCAAAACCGTAAATAAAATCATAATCCAATGTAGTAGCGTACAGTCCAATTAGTTCTAATTGCGATCCAAGTCAAAATCCAAAAACAAAGACATAAAATGTATGCAATGAAGTAGACGTATCCGCGAGACATTTCTGAGAACCAGACTGTACTGGAACAGTAAAGGAACAAAAGCACGTCACGGGACGGTCAGGAAAAACAAGCCCACAGTTATAAAGGAAACACTGAAGTGTTCTTTCATTTGCCGACGTTGCTGCTAGTCACAAAGGGCGCAATGTCTTGACAGTTAATTGTGAGCTACTGTCGTCTATCATTGTCATTCTGGCATGCAGCAGGTGAAACTAGCTTGGCAGAGATAAGTACACGTGGTTTGAGTGAGACTAAGGAACAAGTCATCACAAGGCTGGCCATTCTTCTGTGTTGCACACATGGCCTAACTCACCAGGTTCACTCAGAAGTGTTCAGCTTAACTTTACTTCTTTTTTACACTTATCTGTTTTCACACCATTTTAAGCAGTATTTTGAGTAATGTAATAAAAGGGGTTTCCCTGTAAGATATTGGCACTGATTTTAAATTAGCATGGGAAATAAAAATTACATAATGAGTTTTCATTTAAAAACCCATTCAAAAGCAAACAAAGTTATGACATTATTAAAACTTCTATAAAGGCACAAACAATGAGAAACAAAATATTAATGAATGCAATTGGCAGTCGTTGTAACAACATTTATTTTTAACAGTTAACACCTGTATAACAGTTAAAAACTGATACAGTGATGTGTTAAAGGTATTTATAAACAATAATTGTAGCATACGGATAGTTTTGAGAAGTACTATGTTAAAGGAAAAATTAAAAATATTATTTATTAACACTTTAAATTTGACCTGAATATCAAAATCAGTATGTATTAAAGTTTTTAATAAAAAATTAAAATTTATCAAACTGGTCACATATATTGCTTACAGAAACCAATAGATTGGATTATCATTAAAGTACATTGTTTGTAGGTACTTAACAGTAAAATGTGAAAGAAGTACGTACATGTTCCACCTTAATAATGGCTTGACGACAACATGGTCGTCAAGCTGGCCAGCAGTGCAGCAGCAGACATGATCAGCAAGCCAAGTGTTCAGAACAGTTGCTGGCACGTGTGTGTGAGCATCGTGCACTGCTGGTAGACTGTGGTGTGTTCAGTTCCTAAGAAGACGTACATGACTGTGTCAGTTGCTGTACACATTGAAGTTGTATCACTTAAAAGTTATTGAGTAGGAAGCAGGCTGGTTTGACAAGGCGGCGACCACGACTAGATCATCTCTGCTCCTCCTGTCTGTGCTCACAGCTATATTTTATCACTCTTCAAATATTGTCTCATATTTGGCACTGTAAGAAGTGTAAAGAAAGATACTGTCAGTTATAAGGGACCTGTTGTAGATAAAGACATTTTAAACTTGATGTTAGACTTTGGATAGCCCAGAATAGCGTATTAAATTACTGTAAGTTTACGATGCTGTGTTTGCAGACCAATGACGCAAGCTTATACATTACTGTGTAACGTACTTGGTATAGTCTGTTCCACATTCGAGTGAACATTTCCGACAGACCTATCTTTGTGGGCACTTGTGTGTTTTATGTTTGTACTCCAAGGTTTTCTATTCTTTCAGTGTTGTCACACATTCATTTTCAAATTTAACAATTGAATAATGTACATAGGTCCACAGAAATGTAATAACTTAACTGGCTTTTGATTACTGAAAGAACATTTAATAATTCTCAAAAAGTTCTCTTTGTTTGTCCAATATGCTATATATGTATGTCTCGAAGCAAAGTACCTATGACCTGTAAACTGTAACCACCTTGCTCCTCCCTCTGAGATTTGTTTACACGCTTTGTTAGGAGACTGTTCACTTATAATTTTAATTGTTTTAGTAATTTTAATACTTGGACGAGATGTGGTTTGTTGTGTAGACATAAAATGTGACTACATATTTCTTACTGTAGTGAAAATATTTTAGCATTCATAGTTTTTGTTTACTAGCAAGTCAAAGTCGAAATTTGCATAAAACTGTTGCGTGCTAGAAAGGGGAAACTTAACGGATTTAACAAAATGAAATCATTCACACTGAAGAAAAGTGTCGCGGGTTATGCCAAGATATGTACAAAAACAGCATTGAATTTTCTTTTTTGTATTAAACGAATCACAGAATTTGAAATAAAAAATTGCCATAATTCTTAAATTTTTTTGAAAATACAGAATAAGGGGTGGTATTTATACATAGCTTGGTGTAGTCCATGACACTATTCTTTAGTGTGAATTATTTCAAATTGGTAAGTCTTTTATTTTTCCTTTCAAAACAGTTTTATGCAAATTTGCACATTGTACAAAAACTGTGCAAGCTAAACAATTTCGTTACAGTAAAAAGTATACAGTCGCAATGTACATACTATGTCTACAAAAGAAATTGTATCTCGTACAAACATAAAAATTATTAAAACAATTAAAATTATCGGTGAACCGCCTCTTTACGTCAAAGATGCACAAGAGGCAAGAAATATGTGATGTAATTAATGGTCACCAATTGAATTTTTCAAGTGATATGTTTCCTTTAATTACTGCATTCTGTTTCATAATTAGTCTGTCTGCAAATAACTTTAAGCATTGTATTATAGGATACAAAACAATCTCAAGTATAATTTGTATAAATTTTTTTTTGTTTGTTGAAATAAGTTTTTCTTGTATTTTTTCTAATTTTTTAGTTTTGGCAAATTTTAGTAGTTTATTTAATTTTCCTGGTGAAGTGGGTAACGTCTTGTGTAGCAAGCTTCTCCATGTTGTAGGATTTCTGGTATTGACGTTGATCGCTTGTTTTATGGAATTTTTTCATTACGTAGGTTGTTGACGCACGTTGGTCAGCTTTTTCAGGGGGTTGCTTAGGGTATTGCGCCGTGAAAGTAGTTCAGCTGATGCTAATCTTTAGTCCCCAGTTAATGTTATTGTTGTATTTTTCTTTATTATTTTGATGTAAAACCTATAGATTTAATTTTTAAACCCCTTTGTTATAATTTAAAGTGTAATTTTGCTGTTTTTGGTAAATTTTGGATTCTGTTGTATTACTTTGCCGAGACCTGCTGTTAGTTACCATGTTCGTCAAAGCTTTATCAGTTGGGCAGAGATGGCGGAAGAAAACGGTTGTGTCGCTGCCGCTGTGAAGAAGTGGGGATTGCGGAAGAAGCCGAGATGGTTTAACTATGCAGGATAGGCACAGACTTAGTTTTTTGTACATTCATCTTTATTTGTGTTGTCTTTTGGAACTTTGATCAGGTTTTGGGAAGCTGTAAGGGATAGTATATGCCGTGGGAGAGTAAGGTAACTATTTCTTTGGGTTCTTTTTGCTTGTTACAGTATTGAAAATCAGATACTCGGGAGTTGGCACTGAAACAAACTAATGAGTCCACAAATAAACACCAGCAGTAAACATAAGCGAGTGGCGAGAAACACTGCACTCGTCACATCTAGTGGCCGGGGAACATGGCAGCCTCACTAAAACACTTTGGTGGCATGTAGAAGCAATTGTATTATTGCAAGCCATAGTTTATTAAGTTTGTGAATGAGCATAAAACTATAGAAAATTTTCAATTCAAAGAGAAGAAAAACATGTAAATGCGTGTTGAATAATCTACTGATACATACCATGCAGAAAAACTAATGCACTTTTCTTTCTAGTTGCAAATTTAATAACTTAACCTAAGCATATATGTACAGTATTATCTACACATATCCCACTCCAAGCAGTGAACTGAATATGTGCTGTATACAGTATTTCCAGAAACAACCATGTAATAAGCGCACCTTTTCAAATACTTGGTTTAATTAAAGATGGAAATATAATTGATAAAATGTTGTACGACAACTTTTTACATGCAAAATGTGGCAACACTGCAGGGAGAAAGTCCCCTCTTGCGCTCCATGTAGGTCACATCAAGTAAACTTAGAATCATGTTTGGACAGCTTGGGGATTTTAACTGGCACCCATACTATGCAGATATCTGTGGAGTGCAAGAGGGACTACCTTCTGTGCCATGTTGCCACATTTTCCATATAAAACGTAGTCTTACAACATTTTGCCACTTACAGTTCCGTCTCACATTTAGCTCAAGATTAGCGTGGTGAACTTATGACGATGTTTCTGGACAGTGTATAGGTTCTATGGATTTCATAGCACTGTTGATCAATTATAAATCTTTCTTAAATATGACAGTAAAATTTTGGTGCGTAAAATATCTATAATTCATTTTCACATGTAAACTTTTTGACTATTACGTGCGTTGTGAGCTCTTGTAGTTCAGATATATTTGTTTGGCACAGATTTATACATACGTACGTCTTTCATACGACTGGCAGAACTACTGTTTTTAACAGATACGTCATTTTTTCACAGTGCAATGCAAATTCAGAATTACACCACTCAATAGCAACATTTGATTGGCCACTCAGATTACTTACTTGATGTAATGACTGTGTGCTGGAGCATAGTTCATAACTTCATAAAATGGTCTTGGGTTGTTCATATTTCATAAGTATTGTTATGGTATTTGTATTGTGCATTTGAAATATTTTTCATTGTTGCAAGGTTAAAAAATATTAGGTTTGGTATAAATTTTTATAAATTGTTTACAGATACATATCTTGAGAAAGGTTGTGGCAGCAAGATAATGATACTGTCCCGCTGTGCTGATTGACAAATGCACGAGACTAAACTCTTGTCACTATTTTTCTGGGATTATTGATACATACTATGAATTTACTTATTACAATTTGAGGTTTTTGATTTAAATGTTTGTTGTGCTTGTCATCAAAGCTACACTGTGAATTTTAATTGTTACCGAAATAATACATCTTTTCTCATTATAAACTCATGTTAGAATATTATGTCATATTGAGAATTTTGGAAGAACTAGTAGTGATATGTAGGTGTTTAACTAATTTGTGTCAGAGTTCGGACACAAACGAAACTATTTGATGTATATATCAGTTGGTAATGTAAATATATTGTGTTAAAATTGCAAAAAATTTTACATGAGAATGTTAAATGATATGTCTTTATGTAAAAATATATTCGTGATGACCTTAAAACTCCAAAAACAGCATCTTTACAGGAGTGAGAGAAAACGTAACTTTTACATTCACAGTGGAGTTACGATACTTTAAATTTTTAAAGAATTTGGAACACATCTGGAGATAGGTATTTTTTTTTGTTAGAGTGAAACAAGAAACAAGAATATGAAAAAAAAATTGAGGTTTTTATGTGTGGGTATCAATATGTGCAGTTCTGCTATTAGTTTAATTTGAAAAACAAGTAGTTTTAAATGGTGGGCTGGTTGCGTTACTCACAGATTGTACGATGCCAATACTCACAGCGTCATGGCTCGCTACGAGATTCATCGCATCCTGTTCTATGCACGAGGTACGGCCGGCTCTAGTGAGGGGTCCTGCTTTGCTTTTACCTGGTCTCATGGCGATACCCAGGAGTCAGCCATCTTTCAGTGCCACGTGTTCCGCTGCGACATTCCCGAGGCGGTGAGTACTAACCTCGTACAAGGCTTGTGCACCCACAGGGTGCTTCTGTTGGGTTGACACTGTGTGTGCTTTGCTTGTAATAGTTGGTGCACGTAACATGCAAGTAGAATTAGGAATTGTAATTGAAATATCATTGATTAGAGAATTTAGTTAGTTATTTATTGAGATTGTTGCACAACAGTGTGTGCCACTATATTTGTGAAGGTAATGATATTGTGTGTACCGTGGACATTATGCATAGGTAATGAACATTTATTAAATCCCAAATGACATTTCAGCATAAAACAGGCTTTGAACAATTTTACTGACGGCTTTGAGTGGCATCATGTGTGTGCTGTGTTTCCATTTAATTAAAAATATTTCTTGTATGTTTATTAACGGGCGTATTACTTGTATGTTTATTAACGGGCGTCTCTGATAGCATTGTTTGTTGAAATCGTCGCCTAGATACGGCTGCAATTGGCTGAGAGGGGTTGGAGGGAGGGGTGGCAGGCTCGGACGAATGATGTGACGGCGCACAAGCAGATAACCGTACGCTGTTGCCAAATCAGTACGCGCGGAGAGCAAAGTCGGGACAACTACAACTGCAGCCTTCACAGACGGACCTTATCCCACTTGTTCGAAAAAGTATTTGCGATAAATTCACGAAATATCTATCACTTGGCATACATATTATGGAAATTTTTACAAAATTGTTAAATGTTTTACACATTAATTGATTTACCTGTCAAAAATTATAACCTAAATTACATTTTTTTAAAAATTTTTACTTGAAAACCTGCTGAAAATGGCCTGCTAAAAATGTACTGATATCTAGAGTTTTGACAACATCCTATTCTTAAACATCTTTAACCTGAATAAATATGAAAATTTAATATTCTATACATGAAACTTTTCTGAGTGCATTATTCATGGACCTTAGATGTGTTGCATAATATTTTAATGCTGTTGCATGTACAGGTTACCAAGCCAAAAATGAGCTTGTTACTTTAAATGCACATACATACCAAAGTACTCACAAGTGATACAGCACAGGTACCATGGCAAAACAGGTGGTAAGAACAAAATAAAAACAAAGTGGACAACAGTTTCTTGTCTACCTTCCAAAGGAAAAATAGACTTACCAGATCACTTTTCTGTCTGTGTGGATGTTTTTGCATCTGTGTGCATGGGCTCTCCCTCCCCCCCCCCCTTGCCCAAAGAATATATTTTGTACGCATGCACCGATTTCAACCAAACTCTATACAGTAATAGGACCAGACTATTATACTTTTCAAAAGCGCTTTGCACTGACTTTCAAAATGTTGGCCATTTGAATTGTTTGGGTGTTATGGTATATTTCAGTAACTATTCAGTGATTTCTAACCAAATTTGATACGCTCGACGAACATGTAAATTGTATTAAGTTTTGATATTTTTTGAACATAGGTCTGCTATTTTGAAAGCTAGTACCACCTAATTCACAAAATATTTTATGCTATATCTCCGAAAACATTTAAACTAATATTATAAAAATTTTTAGTGTAATAGTATGACGACAGCTAGTCTTATAGTTATGTTAATTTAGAAGATTAATCGCTGTCTTTTTAAAGGATGGCCATTTGAAATGTTCAGTTTCCATGCTGTATCTCAAGAACTAGTCAATAGATTCAAATATAATTGGGTAAGCTTAAAATGGGCTTTTAATAAAGAAATATTTATTGTAAGTCCATCAGTTTGAAAGATATAAACAAGTAAATTAACAAATTCTATTCTGCCATATTTCCATAACCATTTGAAGGAATCTTTTAAAATTCTACACTTTATAAATCTTATGACAACTAAAATGCTGAAACACATCTTGTGCGAAAAACCACTGTAAGCCCCTCAAAAGAAGATCACCAGGTTGGAGAAGAAGCCGACTTCAAGAAGAAGTCGAATCAACCTGGGAATCAAGAAAAATTTGCCAACTTGCCCAAGTGAGAACTGCAAATGGCTTAAATATGCTAATGCATCGCGGTATCAGCCATGGAGTTTCGCAGAGAGCGTATGGCCCAGCAAGGGTTCTCGTACTTCACAACCGAGCTATGGCTGCGCGTAATTAGATATGTAATGACCTATCTATGCTTCGCTTAATCAGTCATGTCACCGCAGAGAGCGCATGGCCCAGCGAGGGCTCTCGTCTTGCACAACTCAGCCATGACTGTGTGGTAGACATCAAGCAATTAGATATGAATTTATCATCCATCAATGCATCGCAAAATCAGTCATGGCACCGCAGAGAGCGTATGGCCCAGCGAGGGCTCTCGTACTGCACAACCTATCTATGACTGCGTGATAGGCGACAAGAACCATTCACCTAAAATGGGACCGCGGGCACTCATGCCCACTCTTCGTGTAACTTATCTCAACAAAATTAATTAAAATTCTACTGTGTTCAGTTTGAAACCAAATAAGCCAGGAAAATAAACAAACAATTACACTAGACCCCCGATTTTACGCACCCTGGATTTTACGAAGGTAGTGATTTTACGAATATACTTTCGGGAACCGTCAAAAAAAAAAAAAGTTAAAGCTGTTGGAAAATGTAACGGCGCACGTCGGAGAGCAACGTTCGGCCGGTGAGCACTATGTGCGTTTCACAGTTTGTCTACCCTCATTTCTTTTTAATAAAGTGAAAGCTTTCTCTTCGTAGATAACAAGACCGTGACAGCTAGAGTTACCTGCTTGTCTCACGGCCGGCAGATCACCCCCTCTCCCACATACCTTCCAAACATCAGCGTGGGAAACAACTTGCGACACGTTTCCCGGGAAATTTCAATCTATACCTCACCCCCCCCCCTTCCCTTGACGGAAAAATATCCTGCGGAGTCCGCAAACCGAAATCATCCCCTTTCTCCTAGCCATTATCAGCTCGCTTTCACGCGTATATGCCGGTAAAGATAATCTCTATTACCTTGTACACCACAGGATTTTTCTTGTTCCCACCTCTACGCACACCTAACCACTGAAAATGACAATCACATTTCTTGTATGTTATTTTTCGAGTTTTGGCAGTTTTTAGTAGTTTATTAAATTGCCCTGGTGGAGTGAGAAACTTCTTGTGTTGCAATCTCCTCCAGGCTGTACGATTTCTGGCGCCGATGCTGTGGTCAGATCATTGGCATAATGAAATTTCTCCATGACGCATGTGTCCTTTGTCTGCATGAGAATATTGCGCCTGAGGCCGCGGAGGTTGAAGGCGGGAGGGAGGGAGGGACGTAGAGAGAGAGAGTGTGTGTGTGTGTGTATGTGTGTGCTTGACTGCAAGCTAAGTTGAAGCAAGACAAAGAAAGAGGGCGTTATCAGCACTACACATCAGCCAGGCGACTGTTTGAAAGTAAACACGGCTGGGCAATGGGTAAGAATGGCATAAGTGACTAAGCTTAGACTCGTTGACGGCACCGTTTTTGCATTAACTCAACTCTTGCTGTGGCGTGCTATCGTGAAAAGGGCACAAGTACTGAATATAGTCCAGCACAAAGGCTGTCTTCAAACTTCACTTGATTTTTTTCTCATTATTTTCGTGTTGCAAAGGACAGCACACCAGCCTGGCTGCCTCTGAAAAAATGTTGCGTGTGACATTAGTTTTAGTTTGTTTTGACAAGAGGCTTGTAAACTTTTTTAGGTTTATTTTTCCACGCAATGCTACAGACATCAAGGCTACATGAGCGCGAGCAGGCATCCGTTCTTGGTGTTTTATTTTTTTTCGTGACATGGATTGGTGGCATCGATCATTCGTAGGTGAGATTTTAATCGGAAGACGTCTGTGATTTTAATCAGAAGACGTCTGTCTATTGATACAAACTTAAATTTAAGTTAAAATTTGCCATTTTTCGTGTGAAACGATATGGATGTCAGACTACGTATTCGCGAGAAGACACTCGGTGCTCTGTGTTTATTTTTCTCTCTTTTTTTTCTCCAGGACATGGGTCGGTCATATTTACCATTCAGCGGTATCATTGTAATCGGAAGACGTCAGTCTTGTGATATAAATTTATACCTTAATGACAACTTGTCTTACTTTCCAGCAAAACGCTACGAAAATCGAGATCCCATTGGATATACTTTGTGGAAAAAATGCAATTTTAAAATTTGGGTTGGGGGCAAAATTGGCCTCAATCGATTTTACGAAGGTAGCGATTTTACGAATGTCATAAATGGTTCCGTCAGTATTCGTAAAATCGAGGGTCTAGTGTACTTCAAAATTCCCGGCTGTATTTTATATTTAAATTTTGAAAGATGAATTTAAATTACTCATTTCCCCAATTACTAAGTGATTGAATCCTGTTGTATCATCCCGAACACCTGATGAACCAATACTGAATAGGGCATACACCCTCCTATTAAAGATTTAAATTTGGTTAAGAAAAAAAATATTTTGTACAAATTCAAATACAGTAGCGGGAAGTGCCTGTACACTTCACACTGTTACAACATTAATGCTAAATGAGTGATTACATACATACAATGTAAATAATTTTAAAATGGTTTTTATTTCCATCTGTTTTTGTAACACACAATATAAGCAATACTTTACTTAAGGCGGATTTACAATGATCCATTGCGTCCACCTGTCATCTGTCAGTTTTTTTTGCTAGAACTTTACAACAATGTGTTATCCGCCCATCGTTATTCCTTTAATTTGCAATGCTACCAATGTACAAACAGAAAACTTACGTGGAATATAAAAAAATTCCTTAAATATATTACAGTATTTATTTTTACAGATTTTTACTCAATCAATAACTGCTTATAATTGCAAACACAGTTCTTCGCCACAAAGAAATTTAACACGTATAAATATTGACTAATTAAATTACTTATGGTGTAATGCAAGCATTACGAAAAAAATAATTTTGCTTGATGTTTTAATTATTTCCAAATGCCAAAACTATTACTGTTGTATTCTAAAATATAACTTACAGTGTCATCTAATAAATATTTTTAAAAAATTCACAGCCTTCTTATTAAAATAAACAGTTAAAACGATTGTCGCCATCTTTGGAAGGCTATTATTTCACCCGTCCGTCCGTCAAAAGTTAAAGCTTGGCAAGCTTTCGATGGACCGACGGATAGGATTATTCCAGACAACTGATTGGCTGGAAGTCACGTGATCGATGGACTGATGACGGACGGTCTAAAATTGAGTCACGATCGTCAACAATAATTTGCGAAAAAAGGTCAAAAGTGTAACCAAATCAAAATCCGTGTAAAACTGCATGTGCAGTCAACAATCGTTCACAGAATCAAGCCAACAATGTTACCAAATCGAAATCCCAAAACAAAATGTGTGCGTCGTCAACAATTATTCACAAAATCAACCCACATTGTAACCAAATCGGCATCCAAGAAACAAAGCTTAATAAGTCGTCAACAAATACCGTAACTAATAAGAACCAAGAGAAATCCGAATCAACAAGCGAGAGTACCGTATCCACAAGTGAGCAAGATCACATTATTGCATTGAGTCGCAAGCCAAAGGCACGGTACCTGGACGGCAATAGGTGCGCACGCAGGTGCTGTCAGGTGGTGCGGTAGTTTACCGGTATTGGCTAATGGACAGTCGAGGGAGGGGGTGATATCTATTTGCAGCCGTCATATGCTTGCCTGCTTTCAGTAAAGCTCTCGCCAAGATAAATGTGACACATAGCGCCAACAAAGTATAAAAGATGTATTTTTCAGCCGATTTTACTCAAAATTTTCACGGTTTCTCAAAATAGGGTGGTATAAACGGAACGCAACTGTTTTTGGTAGAAATACCGCACTGCCGGATTGTTATTATCAAGGCTGAACGTTTTTCTAATTCCTGTCTTTCGAAATACGGCGTAATATCCCATTGTCGTTTTTGATTATTGGCTGGGTTTTTTAATCTCCACACTGCAATATATAAAATACGTTCACATAAAATATAGAACTCTCAATTTTGCCAACCTGGGAATATTGACCCTCTCGACAGACCTTGGAAGGGGGGAGGGCTGTGGAAGAAATTGCATTTGTTGTGTCCGCATGGTTTCAGTTCTTTCTCGAAAAGTGTACTGCTTCACACGGCGTGTTTGTTCTAAAAATATATGTTGCTGCCCCTTCCTCCCGCATGACGCCGTTTGCTTGCCCGCTTTTCATCACGAGCGCGCCATAACCTTTTTGGCACTGCAATTTATTGTGCCCTTGGATACTGTAGTCTTTCATTGTGCCTGTGATATTACGTTTTTGATCCGTGCTCTGTTTTCAGGACTTCTCTTGGTTAAAAAATTTTTGACTAACCGATACTTTGATTTTTTGGATTTCAATTCGATAACGTTTTGGTTTGTGTTTTTGAACAATTTTAGAGGACCTCACTATTTTTATTGGATTTGGATTGCGGACTTTAGGCTTCAACAAAATGACTGGAAAGAGAACATTCTAAACACCTGTGAAGACGTACGAGATTATCCAGGAAGTGGATGAAAACAAGATCACAGAGACAGAAATTGTGCTGCAGCAGACATTCCGAGGTTGTTTATTAACAACGATCAACATATTGACGTTTTTGATTGATTACTGTTGGTGAAGAAATCGAAACTGAGTATCAAATCCCTTTCCATGCATGCTAGGGAAGTGTGTAAAAACCTAGTGCACAGAGTAAATCATTATACAAGCAAATTATTTTTACTCTGCCAGCTGAGCTAGAGAAGTGAAGGAACTCAAATCAAAGGAAGTAGTGTTATCATGTCCCATCTGCTGAGCAAGCATCAGGAGCTGTGACTAGGTACTGGTCAAAAGTGGCACAAGTGATGCAGATTACACATGTCATGTATGTTTTTGAATTAACTATAGATGAGCTAAATTGGTATTTTGGTGTAACTTTTATTCCCGTTATTGCTACTAATGAATAACCAATTATTTAAACAGTTCTTCAATAACTGTTACATCTCCATAGCAACGATGGCACTGCCTAATTCATATAGCATAATCTAGCTGTCCTAAGTGAGGCTATGTATGTCGTTATTTTTTTTATATTACAGCAAAATACGGAATTCATTAACCATATAAACAGAACCTAATTTACATAAGTAAATTATTGTATTTAAGATTTTTGGTTTCACATAAAAAATAATTCTCGAGGTAATATTTACATACTTACAGGCTTATACGGGTGATATATGATCACGACTTTAATTAATACTGACGTACTGTCTGAAAAGTATGACTTTGTTTCTACAAAAACTTGAGAACTGTGAAACCATTATTGAATAACTGATAACCGTTTAATTTACATAACGGGAACGGCACAGAATAGCATCAAATAGCCATCTAGCAAGTGTCAATATAGCTAAACTGTTATGGAATAACTGGTAACAGTTTACAGAACAAGGCCGCCAAAGAACAGCATCAAAGAGCCATCTAGCGAGAATTACCATAGTTGTATCGAAACAGTTGCTTACTCTGCTGCTAGATAGCATCTGACACTGGCCGAAGGTGACTAGGTAATGCCACATTACAACATACCAGTTTGTTTATTTATTTTTACACATATCGCTTAATTGCGCTGAATGTTTTTATTTATGCAATATTTCAGAAATGTAGCTAAATAATTGGTACTGTTAGACATGGTCATTCATGTTTTGTTTGCAGCAACGGAAAATTTTCTGACCTAAAATCCTCTGTCCTAATGTCCAAGCTAAGCCTTGTATAATATTTTTATGTACGCTATAAGACGTGTTGTGACGCGTCCCTTTTGCGTCTACTGTGTGTTGCTATTTGGACTATTGCTGTTGTAGTCTACTGCAGTTGGTGTTGAGGTTATGTTAAGTTTGCGCGTGCTCCGGATAGCTCAGTTTGATTTAACTTAAAGGTTAACCAATCATCGTGACTTCATCAATAACCACTCACTCAGTCAACGGTTGATTTATTTTTTGTTT
>PNEQ01002714.1:0-13643 GCA_003012365.1 Medauroidea extradentata | reverse complement strand
CGGCGCAGATGTTATAGGAGAAAATAAATTAATTCATGACATGAAATCTTGGGAAATAGAGTATGTTCAGTATTATTAACGTTGAATCGTCAAATTACATTTAATACACAATTTCCTTGTAAGTTATGCGGGATAATTTCTTTATTTTAATGAGGCTATAGCTTATGAAATATATGTCAAAAATATGTCCTAAAATTTTTTGCAAAGTGAATTATAGTGGTAGTAATATTAACCAGAAAATAACTACAAAATGTTATTTCTTAAAATGTAAAGCAATATAACAAGTGCTGAAACAATTAAAGACCAAATAGCCTATTTTATCAAAATAAGAAAAAATATTAAGTCAATTTTAAATGATTACCCATTTCACCTAATCATTGAAGTTATATTTTCAACTTATCTTTTTATAAATTTCTCCACGCGGTACTAATAATAAATTTTCTTAATCATCCTGTGTTAAAAATTTAAAATGATATATTAAAAATACGTTAATATCAAACATATGTACCGAGTTTGGTGATTTCCAGATGCGTGGTTAGTGTAGATATCACATGTGATCAAGAAAAATTAAGATACATTACCAGCATTTTGATAGGCTAATGTAAACAAAGTCTCTCTTCAAAAAAATTAGTTTTGTTTATCTCATGAAGAAAAAACGTTTTAAATGACCACCATTATGAAAATATGAACTAAGTACATATAAGTCTAATCAAGTTTGTCTACTGTACTATAATTTTATCAAGTTTGATTACATTAGCTCCGTATGTTCGATTTTTTAATCTGGAGGAGAAATTGAGAAATACACGAACGGACAATGGAAAGTAGACTTAAAGAAAAAGAAGAAAAGCCTTCGAGGTCCTGCATACGTGTGCACGTAATTGTGGTAGCAGTTTTCCCAGGCCTCCGAGAGGTGCGCTGAGATTCGGCCGTTACCAGATTATTCGAAAACTGCTCTACGCACATGAGTGATGTCTGCTTAGGAATATTATTCAAAGATTACTATACGTGTGTATGCCAATTTCTGGTTCAACAGTAATCATTAAAGCATATTGAAAAGTGGCCAAAATGGCAAAAATGGGAGTTTTAGCGGTGCTTTTCGAGCATTGAAATCTTGCTACAAAATCTTCTATAGGGTGCAGATGTATACAACTCACCTTTATCGTCAAAATTACAGTTATGTCTCGTAGAGGTGAGTTTCGGCGAAAAGACAGAACACCAGTTAGACTTGCGCCTAGAGGCTAGGGTAATGAGTGATGTGCAAGCTTTCTCGAACCTACAGCTTCTGCATTTGTAGATCTCGAACGCACAAAAGACGTCCACGTAGATACTAATTTATAAAAAAAAATAACTTTTTTTTCTTTGCACAAGAGATTGTAACTTTATTTTTAATACTTAAATTTTGAAAGATATATAACACATATTTAAATCTATATTACTGTATTTATGATTTCTTCTAGTTTGAAACAATTTAAAATGCAATACATTACGTTTTAAATGTAACAAATTAACGTATTTTTGCTAAACAGATATTGAAAGTCACTCTGCTACTTTTTCTATAAAAAAAGCACTGCCCAGCGTCGCCTTCATTTATTTATAACCGCACATGGGACGGCAAATAATAATCCGTGACTTATCCGATACCTTCAGAACGTTTAGGAATACGGTTGCGAGATAGGACTCAACCCTAGCGTTTCTGTGTCCCGAGAGGGTAGCACATTATTCCTGTACAAACCGGTAAACCGTATATTACCGCTTTCCTGCCGAAAATCATATTTAACAATACGAGAGTCGCCAAACACAAGAAAATGGTCCTTAAAATAAAACTTTACGATGGCGAGAATTTTAAGTGATAAGCTATAAGCTTTTCAAAAACTTAAAACTATTAATAAATAAAAAAATTAAAATTTTTTAGACAGTTTGCTAAATGCAGGCTTTAGTATAAAACTTTTGCACTTTAGCGATACAAGCGCATTTCGCTCGGGTTGCAAGGCGCTCGGTCAGTAAGCAAATAATTAGGGTTCGAATCCCAGCTGATCCAAATTTTTTTTTTTTAATTTTTTATATTGCACAAAATATTATTAGTAGTAGTAAGATTACTTTAATTTTAGGAATTATCGTTTCTACACATTAAAATTACATTATATTAGACCGTTACGGTGTTATAATTAACTATTGGTAAAGAGTATAAACTATTTGTTTACGCTGTAAATAACATACAAAACATATATAAAAATTATTTTTTTGAATGTTGTACGTTGTGTGAGAAATCTTTTTCTTTTTTTGCTAACATTAAAATAAGAAATATTGTGTTTAGAACGATAAAAATTTGTCGTCACGTCCAGATGCACATATCTTATTTTGTGTTTTTTAGATATTAAAATGACACAATTAAACAATTAATTTTCCGGGATAATTTTAACGCTCATAACAACAATATACTCAATTAAAATTTACTAATGCATCTTCGCTTTTCATTTTGATGCATATAAAATAACAATAACGCAGTGTAAACGTTATTAATATAGGCATTCTAATTTGTCCACATTGCCCTAATCATGCAAAAAAAAATCTTAATAAGTAAACATTTTGCATCACACAAAAACCATGTTTCTTTAGAATCTACTAAACATCTGCGATATATTTACTACCAACATATTGTAAAATAAAAGCACATTTCAGACGTTGACAGTTGACAGGCAACATATTTTAAAACAGCTCGTGCGCTGTATTAGTGTTATTTTGAAGCCTTCGAAAATTGTCAAAAACACATTTTTATTTAATATATTTCAATAACAAAAGGTAAGGTAAGTGAGCTTTACGTATCATCGACACCCAGGTTATTAGAGACTGTTTCAAAATGAAATTACTGGATACAAACAAAGTTTCGACAGAAGCATGCATTTCACTTTGCTAGAGAGATGTGTTCAATGAAATGATAGAGCCATTGCTTGAAGTATGATCAAGTAATAGCCTGTGACAAAAGAAAAAAACTTGTCGGTTTAGTGCGTTAGAGGCAATGAGAGACCTAATTTATGTGCCACTGTTACCTTGACAATACCTTAGTTTTTAGTATTTAGTTGCGGCGTAACAATATATTATATTTTAAGAGTGATTGCGAATTATGTTTTGAATATAATTCCACGTGTCTGAATAAAATGCTAATATAACATTTCAGGTCATAATCAGCATAAAAATATGAACGGAAACACTGTGATCGCGTTGCTACTGTACCTACTGTTTTAACTTTTAACAAGAAACAGTTATTGAATAATTTAATTGTGACCGTTATAATCCGTGATTTTTATCTCTTTGTTACTGTAATTATTTTGTAAACAAATTCAAATGCTAAATAATACGTTTCAAAAGTACAAAGTTTAACGTGTTCTTGTTATAGCCATGGTAAATCGTCAACGCTCATCATGCCTTCATTTGTTTCTAGTCTCGCGCGGGGCGGCGAATAATAAGCCGTGACTTACCTGACACCATCTTGGGACACGGCGCAAACACGTGTAGGAATACGCTCAGCGAGTAAGGTCTCTGTCGTTGCTTTTCTGGCGCCTGAGATGGTAGCGCTTATGTAGCCCCTAACTTTTGGTTTAGGAATACCGGCCTTAATGTCTAATTGAGTAGTATGAGACTCCTAGGTAACATTTTGGTATGAGGCATATTGGTATCTCCTATAACATTGTTTACTACAGTATGTCCCTGTAAACAAAATGTCAAAAAATTGTGTTTTGAGTCAAATATATGAAAATACAGTACATATCTTAAAAATCCTACTTTTTATTTCCTTGGCACGTGTGATTGGATACTAAAGTCTGCTGCTTTACACTGTGAAATGGCAGTTGGTCTGTATTTGTGGATAATGGTAACTTCGTTACTTGAAACCGTGGTAAATAACTTACGAAGATAGGTGTTATAGGTAATTTATTTTAGAATAATCTTAGAATTTACATATTATTTTCAATGAAACACATTTGTTTTCAAATAATGAAATATTTTATAGAAATGAAACACTTGTTGAATGTTATATTATGGATAAATACTTTTCTGAGCATTGCATGTTTTGTTGTGTACTGTATGTAGTTAGTAAGATGGTGCACTCTCTACCGTAGTTACATGGTAATTTGTTTTGATGGATATACTATTGAGTCCCCATTTCCTCCAACAAGTTTGTAATGTTTTTTGTTGTATTTATAGAAAAAAAATTCATAGTACATTTAATTTGTGAAAACACTTTTTACTAACATATTGTGAATAAATACACTGAATTGAAAACTGTGTGATTGGGTAGCAGATGTTGTTTGTGAAATATTTTTATGTAGTATGTCTATTATATTTACAAATGTAGTAAATTTGTTCCTTATTAAAACTATTTTTAATATACCTCCATACTTAAGAAACCTTTACTTACTGTAATTCACACACAAATCCTAGTCCGTATTGTCAAATGTTGTACTGAAAATTGCAGAAGTGTTCTTAATAGTTAACTCGCAGAACCAGATGTGCCGTTTTGGTAACGACTCCCAAAGACCAGCGGCCTTTACTATCCAGCTCCCGAAAAGCCTTCTTAAAGGCTCAGTAAATCAATTCCAAGAGCGTGACAAGTCTTTGCCAAGTCTACCAACAAATGCTTATAGCAGGTTAGTGAACAATTGAACAATCTTGAGCAAAGAAAGGAAACACGTCTCTAGTTTAAAAAACGTGTGTATTACCACTTCAACTTCACAGAACATAAATTCCACAGTACAATACCTTACAAATCCACAAAACACTGTAATACAAGATAAATTCTGGTGATTACACATCTCTGCATCAGTTCATCAAAGTGCTTACAAATATTCAACTTTTTAAAATAGGTATGTGCACTACAACTCGAATCACAGTCTTTACCATTTGACTCTTAAGCGACATACTCTCGACATGCATCCCTTGTGGTGTAAACTATTTGTGTTGTTATTTTTTACGAAACAGAGTGTTTCAAACATGCGAGATCTTAGTACTGGCTTGCTCATTGAACCTATTCTGTTACAATTATAATCTAAATTTTTACACTAAAATATGAATAACATTTCCTTCGAACAACGACCGTACATTGCAATGACCACATGAAATGTGGAATATTTGCTCTTAATGTTGCAGCATCAGCTGCCTAGAACTCTTCATCTCTGAAGTCACATGCATATTGCATGTCTATGGATTTTTATTTTGGCATGTCTTCTAGCAACATTTTTTGAGTTCTATATGTTTTCACTATATCTTACACACAGCATCACAGATGTATGTGTAAATGGAAATGCAACAAACGAGTTATGGAATTAAAATCCTCTCACATCATGTTAAAATGTCGTGTTGAATTGCTTCAGAACAATATGTTCGGCATATGGCCATTTTAAATAGATACAATATTTAGGGAAAAAGTGTTTCGGTGGTGTGGATTAAGGATAACAGGGTTACAGTTTTGAATTGGGAAAATATACTTGTAGAGGGTCTGATTAATATATTGTTTAGTTAACACGAAGTGATGCCTCACATGCATTTAGGTTATTTGTGGAAGTAACCAGGTGTCATTATAAATTAAATATTTATGTTTGTATGCTTGTACAGTAGCAGGGGACATAAACTACTGCACAGGTGGCCACCCTGTACTGTCACACTTGACACAGCATATATCAGACACACTCAGTCTGTTAAAACTTTTGCTTAAATGCTGTTGCTACCTTTCTACTGTTCGTCATAATATCCAAATCATCTGCGACTTTCTTACATGCTTTTCACAGTGCATCAAAATTCAATTACGTTGTTTCCTTAGAGTGGAACTTTACAGTCCTTGGTATAGTGCGCTAACTCTGTATGATTGTCCTTGTTTTGACATAAACAATTGGTGCCCACCATATGCAGTTGTAGCACTCATTATAGTGCACAGGGGCGAATTTAGAACTCATTGTGGAGGGAGATGAGGCAGAGAGAACAATTAATTTTTTATATAAACGTTTTGCAACCATGCAGCCATCTTCACAGTTGTTGAATGTGAATTGGTACAAACCATAAAACCTGTGTAGTTCCAGTGCACATTTGACCCATAATCTTTAGCATTGATAAAATATTTTCTGAACTATTATAAGTTGTATCATTTGCCAGTGGGAATTTGGGAGGAAGAGGGCATGTGCCCCCTTTTGCCTCCCTTGAATACATTCGTAACAGTACAGATATATTTAAAATTGCTGCAAGTTGTTTCGTGTAGCGCAGTGTTCTTTTAGTAACACAGGTGAGTGTTTTGTAGAGTCATCTGATTGGTTGGTGCTGCAGGGAGGCTTCAGCGCGGTGCCCAAGGACCGGAGCTACTTCAAACTACGTGTCAACCTGGAGAAGCAGCTGTGCCTAACAGTACAGCAAGTGTCTGAGAGTGGCCGTGATCTAGAGGTGGAGCGCTGCTTTGGTGTGCTTGTCAGTCCTGGCCGCAACGTTCGCCACAGTGACATGCAGCTTCTCGAGATGGTGAGTGCCCCAGGTTCACCTACACTCCACGCTTGTCACCACATCTCATCTTGGTAAATTACAGCCTCTGACATTTCACTTCTTTCATGTTTAATTTTAAAAATACCTATCAGTAATTAATAATACAAACTTTTAAAATAAGTTGAGATATTACACAGAACGGCCCAGTGTATGCGTAGGTAAAAGATCCTTTTTGATAATTGGTCTTTAGCGGTGCTTTGGAAATATCTTTCCGAAACACCAGCTGATGCTACTAGCTAATATCTAAAATAAGAATTGAATTTAATCTTGGTTGAAAAGTATGTAATATTATGAATGAGAAATAAAAAATTTATTTTCAATTCTACTGTAACATTGGCTGGCCTCCTTGGGGACTCATTGTTACCACCACACAGCCACCCACTCGGCAACATCATAGTGACACCACCCCTTACTGCCACTGCTCTGGGCACTCAATCAAAAGTTGAGAGTGGGAAAGAAAAGGTGAAATGCTGCATTCCAGATAACCTACTACTATTAAGGCAGCCTTCTAAATGGACGAATTTTCATTGCTCTAGGCCTTGAAGTGCAGTGACGGTAAGGACAGCACAACGCACGTGTCACGCTTCTAGGCGCAAGTCACTGAACTGGCTTGTAGTCTTCTTGCCAACAACTCGCTTCTGTGAAACATTTAATGGTGATCCTATAATTTAATTATGTAATCTAAACAATAAATGTGTATTTTACATGTCTGTATTCTTTAAAAGATTCTGCACCTAGATTTTCATACTTTAAAAGGACTGAGAAACACCTATTTTTCCAGTTTTCAGCCATTAAGAAATATGGTTTAATAATAGCGGTGAACTTGAAGTGTAACTTTCTTTGAATGCATTCCTAAGCAGATAACAATTATGTAAGTGGGAGCCCACCTAATTTCCATTTTCCATGAATTCCTAAAATCACTCCAGGTGAATGCTGACATGGTTTCTTTAAGGTTATGGCCGCTTCCTCTCCAGTTCCTGTTCTAGTGCCAAATTGTGCATCATTGTCTTTAATGGCCTCGCTCTCGCTTACTTATTACTGGTAAATTGAACAGAGAGGAGGGAGGAAGAACATGGTCTGAGCTGAAGAACAGCAGGAAGTTGTAATTTTAAAAGATACAAAACACAGTTCTGATGCAGACATACTTTTTGTATTATGTTTCAGGCCATGTTCGGTCATGACAAAAACATGAACAACAGATTTGTAGACAATAGCTATTTTAAGTGTCCTAAGCTTGCAGTGAATTCACTATGGTGTGGAATTACTGTAGGTATGTAATTACGTACAGTAATAAATAATTTTTCATCTTGTATTGCAAAGAAAATTTATTTTCAGATTTTAGTGTCTGAAAAAGATGTATTTTACATTGCACACAGCTAAAACTTTCTTCCAGTGAATAATACGAGTTGTACACAGCAAGTGTTCGCTCAGCATCTCAGGTACCAAATTCTGATAATGATGATGTTAAACAAAGCTAAATGACTTAAATTGAGGCACTGGGTAATGGAGGAACATGCCTGAACTTTTTGGCTTGTGCAGTGACAAAGGTGTGTTTATAAGTTACAGCATAATGTGATCTTGTGTGTATCTGGAAATTTATGTTCAATGAGTGTTATTCCCACAACTCAATTAATTTAGGAAAAACAGTCATGACAGGACGAAACAGACTGTATTGGTTAACCAATCCTTTTACTTTTAAATAACCGCGAAGATCCTGGAGATAACTCGGCAAGGTGCAATTTGTGCAATGTTAATTTTTCTTTAAACAACATGGGCCGGCGTGAGCCACATTGAAGGCAGAAAACCTTAAGTAGGCTAGGAGTTTAAACTGTGAAGGTAGGCTTAGATACTTTTTTCAGATCTGTACCATGTGAAACAACAATGTTTCCAGAATAGTGTCACAGCAAAGAAACATCAGTTTACATCACATTTGGTCTTGCTCTGTATTTCATGGATGGAAAGAGTTAACTGCTAGAGGGGAAGAAAGTTGTAGTTTGTTTCGACGAATCATTGAACAAAGTTTCTCTAAGACAACAGGTGCACATTACAGTATGTTTTTGGGATTCAAAGAGTGATGATGTAGTGACCAAGTATTTCACGTCTGTTTTTAGACAACATATTAAATGCTTTTAACTCTGGTATCGAGAGCTTTTCTTTCCATAACTTCACAACCAGAGCATTTTAAAAGTGGAAAGTGAATTGACACAAGTGAAAATTGTTGTATTTAAGAGTATTCCTAGGACATTGTTGCTTTGTAAATAATGAAGATATGATAGAATTTCTGCAAGGTGAAGTTCACATTGATTAGTAGTGTTCAGCTTCACAAAAAAAGGTAAATATTAAGTATCACTACTCATCTTGTATTGGCCAAACTATTGATTTTAGACACATAGTTTACTATGAAAAATGTTTCTGCAGATGTTATAACAAGTAGTCCTACGTAATTTTTTTGTTAAGTTATTTTAAGTTGGGTTAGGTTATGTTAGTTTAAATTAAATTAGGTTACAAACATTAAATTAGGTCAGGTTAGGTTACCTAACCTAAAAAGGCAACCTAACAAAAAATATTACGTAAGGCTTTTAGAGACATATATAGTAGCCCTACATAAAAAATTTGTTACCTAACCTAACAAAAAAGTTTTTTACGTAGTACTATGTATAATGTCCCTAAAAACATTTTTCATAACTAAACTATGTCTAAAATCAATAGTTTGGCCGGTACACAATGAGTAGCGATTCTTAATATTTGCCCAAAAAAAATTTTGACGCGATTATACAACATGGTTAATTTTATTTTTAGTTTGATACTCAGGGAACTAAGAGCAGCTGACCTGGAAAGGTCAGGTAATTTTTTTTTACAGGTTTTGCTAGCCACCCTGTCTATTCATAAGTGTTGTCCAACCGCACCCAGTAATTTTTTTGTTCATAATGTACATACCTGTGGTGTTTAATTCAGTTTTGGAATGTTTGTAGTTGATTAGAATTAATTTCACTAATTCTTAAATTTCAATATTGTTTTGAAAATTAATAAAAAATAATAAAAAAAAAAAATTTAGATGACTATTTTTATACCTGAAAACACGGATTTATTGTTTAATGCATTTAAAAACCTTGTATATTTTTTGCAGACACTGTAAAAAAAGTCTGACATTTGAAGGGATTAAATAACTGGTGGTGCTTATAGCTGAAACATTGTAGCATGTGGCAATATCACAATAACTTATGGTTGTTAAAAGAAAAAAAGAGCATCAACAAGCTTTCTGATTTTGCCTCTTTTAGGGAAAGTAGAGTCGAAGTGACTTCACTTCTTTTTTGCTGCTTTGTTTCTCTGTAGGAACGTGACCCTCCATGTGACCATTATTGGCTATCCTCCTTTACACGGATATCAAGAAGGCTTTAGAGAAGGGAAGGGAAACGTAAATATTGTGGAAGTTTTTCTCTGTTGCCATAGTTACCGTATAAACCCATGTACCACCCGCACCTTTTTGCGAAAATATAAGTTTCTAAAAGTGGGGTGCGGGTGGTACATTGGTCAAACTTCACGTGGGCCATTTTTGCACTGACGAAAAAGCACTGCCGTAGTACAACTTGCCACCTTTATCCTTAAGCAAGGTATTGTGCGAGGTAGAGTGAAACCTAGTTTTTTGACGAATGACTTAATTAATTCACGTAACGGCTGTGATAACCATGTGGAATGATGTCAGCCGCGCGACTGTGTTGTGCACTGCGCAGACGGTTGAAGATAGGATGGAATGGGCGGGTCGAGCGAAGCGAGTTGGGTGGGGGAGGGGGTGGGAGGTAGAGCCAGCAGCGAAGGTCACATTCCATTCGGTGTTGCCACGTTGTAGCTTGCTGCACACAAACATCTCTAGCGTGATAGTGAAGCACAGCACATACTGTTAAGTACCGAGTGGTTTCATACGTGTATTCATAGCTGAAAGTAGAAATGAGTCGTAAGAGGCTGCGTTCATTCACAGTTGCGGAAAAATTAAAGATTATTAGTGAAGCGGAAGAGTTCGGTAACCGTGTTGCGTGAAGAAGATTCCTTACCGATGCAGTTCTAGACCAATGGCTGTGACAGACCTGTTTTTACTTTATTTTTTTTATTGTTTTTTGTGTAATTTTGCTTGTAACTTTGACCTATCAAGTAAAAAAATACCACATAGGTAAGTGTGAATTTAAGTGTTTTATGTAGAGCATACTATGTTTATAGTATGCACTGTTTTTCCTTGGTAAATATTTGTGATCTAAGTTGCGTGACTGGGATGAGACGCGTGCTTTATCGATTGTTCATTGCCGAGCGCGAGACAAGGAGGCGGGAGTGAGAGAGCAAACGGTAACAGCTGGGCTGGCAAGGTCATGCTCGCGCCATTCAGATCTTATCTGTCGCCCGCTACAGTGCCACGCAGCACTCACTCGGCCACTATTTGTCATTGTTATTAAACATCTTGACCAAAAAAATATACATTTTACTTTGTAATTCTTTAATATTTGTGACTGTTTAAAACTAAACTCCCTTCTCATACAAAATGATTTTCTACACACAGATCTGTTACAAAACTTTTTATCCCAGTATGTCATTCTAAAAATCAGGGTGCGGGTCTTACACAGTGGGTTTATACGGTATTTCACCACTTGTCTTTCCAGATCAGAGTGCTTAAGTTTTTACCACGAAATGATTGCTGAATCATTATAGGCCTATGTAGAAATATTTTTTTCATTTCTTCTGCCTGCCACAGACATTAATTTCAGCCGTATCAAATTGCCTAGCTGTTGCACGATTTATATTTCCTTAAAAATATTTTATGACTGATAGTATAAACCTCACTGTGCAAGAAGCGTATGAACTTCCGTCATTCATCATGCACTTTAATTGTCAATGTGTTGTGTAATCAGTGAGGTGAAGCAGTTGAAACAGGGTAAAAAAAAATTGTGGTTTGAATTGATGGTTACTGGATGGACTGAAGGTGCCACTGAAAATGAGCGAGAGAAATGGAAGGAGTGATGAGTTATGTGTGTGTTTTAAATAAACAAATGCTAAAATCACCATTTGAACTCTACACGGTTTGGAAATTCCATATGGAAAACCAACAAAACAACAATCCTAGGTAAAGATATTTAGAGTACCAACTTTATGAGCAAACATTTACCCAAAAAGATGCATTTGTGAAGTGTAATAAGCTGCACCTTAAGATATGTTTGAGGTTTTTGTGTCGGAGATAGTTCTTCAGGAAAATGTTACATAACATATGAGATAAATTTTTGCTCAGTACGTTGGCAAAAAGTATTCGCTAGTGATATTGTTTTTTAATTTTTTCATATTGGCTTAGGAAAACCTACAATTTTAAACTAATGTTTGTAGTTGTGAATGAGGCCTGTGTACTATTCCCACTTAAGAGCGAGTTGTAAAATATTGACAGGTGCCAGAGATAAGATCTCTGAGATAGGCAGTAGGATCAAGAGGAGGCAGGGGGTGGTGTAATATGTTTTTCCTTTCACGTGTCACACAAATAATCTGCCCTCAGCTTTCATACAGCAGTCTTGTTTTAGATCACAATGATCTACGTATGGAGTATCATATTGAAATCGCAGACTTATTTTTAATGAATTTTATTAAGGTTTTTCCCAGTTTTCCTGATATTTCAAATCTTTTAAATACATTTTCTGAATATTTGACAGTATCTGAGACTGGCATTGTAAAATTGCTGCCGCTTAAAATCCAGTACTCATAATATTGGCATTCTACTGTAGATGTAATTGTCTCAGTATTTAATGTGGACATATGTAATAATCTTTGGAAGTTCTTGCACCCCTCAATGTTTCTAAAATTTTTGGTGACAAAGAGAGGATATATTTAGATTTACGCTTATTGGTTAATACTGTATTAAGAATATATTGGGATAAAATAATTAAGTTAGTTTTGCACATTTAACAATCAAACACTGACTAAGCAAACCATGCACAGACACACACACATTTTTGTTATTATTTTGATGTAAAAAGCAGCTATTTTTGTTATTTACTACAACAGTGATTTTATGCCTTCAGGTAGAGGACAATAGACTTTAGAAGCTTGTTTGCCCATGCTGACTGCTAGGTCAGCTGTCATCCACAGAGCACAGCAAGGCTCTCAGCCCACACATAGCTAAGACCCGGCAAACTGCAGTACATCAACGTGACAAGGTGTTGAGTGGCCACACGTAACTATGCGATAGGGTTAGCGAACCCTTCTCAAGCAGTCATTGCATCTTCTGAAATGCCTACCCTTATTCCTTTGTAACAGTGCATTGAGGGTTGGTGATCCTTTCCTACTTTACTGAAATTAATATAGGTACACCATATATTCTCTCATCCTTTGTAATGTGAGCAATGGTTTACTTGCACTGCAGAGGTCTGTATTTTATTCTGCTTCACCATCTCTCAGCTCTAGGCTGTATACCTGGCACGGATGTACCACTCCCTTCATGCAACCAGATGTAGTGGGTACGATGCAGACACCCGGCGATTCAGCTTAAACTCAGTGGTAGGTACAAGTTCTCATCTCCATGCCGTGGGTTCGTGAAGTGAAGAGAACAACCAAAAAAAAAAAAATTGATTAAAGGAGTTCAACGTGTACCAGAACCAACCATTATACAGCTCCAGGTGCTTGGGTAATTACCGGAAATAACGAATTCAGACTTGAACCAGACAACATTGACTCTACTCCTTGTACATTGTCGCACAGATACAAATTTCATTACATGACGCGCTGGGCACTGCCGTATGAAATTACCGTAAATTACTGCTTGCATAAATCATAGCAGAGAAAGCAATGCGAACTATCAAACTCTATAATCACTTATAGTAGCGCCGATGCATTGCGATTTCTTACCGACCACGTGGGCCTCGCGCACCTTTCCACGCGCGTCCTGCTCCTACCACATCTTAACAGCCAGTGTCCGCAGGGAAAACGGCAGCGACCCAGCATCCTCGCTGGTTTCCGCCGGGAGTCTTCCAAGACGGCAACCTCTGAGGGCCTACCACCTTCACATATCGCTTCCGAGAGCATTCTTATTGAATCATTACCATATTTCTTCATGGAATTTACATCACCAGATTAATCAACCAACTACGTATTACCTCATA
>PNEQ01002713.1:27428-47562 GCA_003012365.1 Medauroidea extradentata | reverse complement strand
CGTTGTTACTGAATTAAATGTTCAAAATAGCTTGGCCCAACCTCGGACATTTCCGGGCGGCGGTTTGAATGTTCGTTGTGACTAATTGGATACGTAAAACACATAAATAATGACCCTGTGGAGGAAAACATACATGCATACAAAACACTAAATGACAAAACACTAAATCATATATATGGTCATAGTCGTGAATTTAGGCGACCCTTGCTGGCCCTAGGCCGGCGTCAAGTTGGAACATAGCACTGGTGAACCGTAGTTGGCGAGGTGTGTGTGTTAAAGGGTACAGCTGTGTTGGGTCCGGAGCTAAAAGGGGCATATTACTTACACATGCAATTGGTGAGAGTACAATAGAGAAAGGTGTCCATAAAGTAGGTATCACTACTTGAAATTTTGGTCAGCTCTAACAAACTGTACATATATCTCACATTTTAATTTTTCATCCTTCTGCATTTAACTCTCGAATATCCACCCACACATGATCGAAATTGTGTTTCATCTGTGAGACCTTAAAACTAATTATTTTTAAAAAATTCCTTGATTTTACAAGTCTGGAGAGTACAACATTAATTTTACGACTCTACGTACCTCAATTTTAAGACACATCATCATTTTAAAAATGTTGTGACCTAAGTGTAATGAACCATAGTTTTAAATCTGCAGTTATTTTATGAACTAACTGGGTCACTTAATATTAATCGACATTGTGGATTACTGCCATACAAACTGTGCAGATATTTGGGTGTTGACTATATTAGCATGTGTCTGCAAGGTATTTAGCTTGGAGCTTAAGTTTTGAAATTCTTATTTGTACCTTGAATACTTTGCCCCTCCAGTGACTAGCTTTGAAGTGTCCTTGTGCAAACAGATTGCACTACAAGTAGGTAGAACCCTGATTTAATAAAATTTCACGGTTCAAAAAAATTTGTGCATAAATCAATGTTACATTGAATCAGAGTTTTTAAAGTTGGGCTTCTATGTATAAAATTTAATAGGAAAATGCAAATTATATATATATATATATATATATATATATATATATATATATATATATATATATATATATGTAAAATTTTTTTATTTATTTATTTATTTTTTTTTTAGTGGCATGTACGTACTCAGTATGCAGTGCAGTAAATATGTTTTGGTAACTCTCTGATGGAGAATGGGTGTGCTCTCTGTGTAGACACCAGCGCTTACAGCTCAGGAACGGCAGACGACGGCCTGCACCAGTGCGGCAGGGCCTGGCAACGGTAGCGTGGGCAGCGCTCCCACGCCTCATCCCTCAACGCCTCCACTACCGCTACGTGCTGGTTACTGCCACACTTGTTGGCATCTATGCCTACCTGCGCATGGCGGACGCCCTCGGCTCTATCAGGTAGTGACCGGCGTGCCCGTAGCTCCAGCTTGTGCCGTGAGCTTACCCGCGGCCTTGGCCGGCCGCTGCAGTTGTCCCTCCAGTTGATCGCAGAGTTGCGAGGCGACTGGAGTGCCCTACGCATTCATTAGTAGGCTGCTTGAAATTTCTCATTTGTGAGAAAGTGGTTTTGGAAACTGCGTTTAATGCAGCTTGATTCTTGTCATCATGTTAGAATACTACTTTTGATACTGCATTTAATCAAAAATGCTGGCAAGGAATTGGTATAAGTAATTTATTGAAACTGCAAGAAAATATTTTATGTGCTCAACTTTTTTGCTTTTTTTAAGCAATACTTATAAGTTTTTTGTGTATCCGAACCAGAATCACAGGTTTGATGATGTCATGTTTAATGTTGTTTGTGTGTTGGACTTGTAAAACTGTCCACAATGCTATATTGGTAAAATTTTTTGCTATCCTGGTATTCATATGCAGTACTGTATTATTTTTGTGATTGGCGTCCCGATTCATCGTATACCACAAACTCAAAACTTATAATTCATGGCTGATGTTAGTGTTGTGAAAGTTAGTGAAGGCATGTATGTATAGATGGTTGTGTAAATGCAGTTTCCTGACAGCGATCATGTGGCTGCTGTAACCCTCATAGTTACGTGCAGTGCAGGACTGTGTTGTATTTTCAGTCGTGCAATGTCTCTGTTACATGTTGGTCTGAGATAAAGCAGGTTGCAGCAAAAAGTATGCCTTTGTTAGGGGCAACCAGGAATATTGCTGTTCTGCAGTGAATTGGAATTGTTTGTAAAGGTATAGCTATTCATGATAAGATGAGCACTTTTCAGCCCTAGTTATTTATTGCCTCTGTTTCATATAATTGTAGTAAATTTTTACAGTATTTTGGGCACTTAATGCAGGTCACATCACAATATTTAGGCCACTGTAGAAGTCATAATCACGTTTAGTTGAACACTTTCAACAGCCATGTTTGATATAGTTTAAAGCTGAGAATGTTTGCAACCACAGAAAATCACTGCTCTATCTAACTTCAACAAATGTGTTACCTGAACTGTACCATATTTAGTATTATCAAATCTACACTCAACATTTGTATGTGACTTTTTAGTTATAATATTGCATCAATCAGAAATGCTGCTGTGTGTGTAAAATGGATATAAACATTTTAAAGCTAAAAGTTTATTTAATTTAATGAGTGCAAGATGTTGCACTAAAAAGCAGCCATATTTGTTACACAGCTCATTACTCAAAGTAGTCAACAGGGAAACAGCAAAGAACATATGTAGTTGGAAACTACATATGAAACTAGTTTACTAAGAATGAGAAGAGAATGTGTTATGTACACATTCGGAGCTCGTGTGACAGCTCCATAAATCTGAACATTTTTAAGTGAAGTAGTGTAGTTCTATATTCAGCCAATGTGACTGTGGCCTAAATGTACTGTACATACTTACATTCAGTGAAACATCTAAGGTTCATTTTAAAACCAAAAATTATCTACTTTCTTTGCATCAAACATGTATAGTATGACACACAGAAAGTAAAAGATTTACACAAATTATGTGAAATCGATTATGTTTGTGTTATTTCAACATGATTCTTGTGATGGGGGAAAGTTACAAACCAATGAAGTATTCCAGATGTACGTCATTGCAACAAATGGTGTCTCACAGGAAACTAGAGAATACATACAGACAAACAACTGGTGTACAATTTTGTTTGCTATTGTCAAATATAGGAAAACATTGTGTACCTATAACTTTGCAGCACATGTATTAACATTGCAGTACTTTATAATTAATATACTGTATGCCGTGTAGTGAATTTTAGAGAATTCAAAAGTTATCTGATGCCACAAAAAAGTATACAGTATTTATTATTTATGTTTCTGACAAGTCTTTCAAAGTTCTCGCCTTATTATGAATAGCTATGTCTTTGAGGTATCAGTCTGAATTGCATTTTATAAGCCAAAAACAAAAATTTTAGTTATATACAAGTTTATTTAAGAGTGTGTGGTACATAAATTGAAGAAAAAAACACATTGTATGAAATCTACAGGAATTTGGAATGTAGCATATAAAAACCAAGAGCAAAATAGAGCAGTCCTATAAAAAATTTTTACACAAATGTTTTGCTAGAATGATGTGTTTCAGTGTGACCATTTCTGATGTTTCTGCCTGAACCTGTATTGTATCTTGAAGTTTTCCACTCTTACACTCACATAGTTCATCTCCTGTTGTGTACCTTGAGGTTATATTTGCACAGTGACACGCCTGTCCCAAGTCTATTTAGTGTTTTCTAGGTCATTAAGGTAATTAGCATCAGGTTCCTCCTGGAGACAGTAAAACCATGTTAAGATGTTTGTAATGGGACAGAAATAAATAATGCATAGGGTTAGTTACACATGAACATATAGACATTGTGCATACTTATTCAACTTTTTAAGCAGTAAACTTCTTTAGAGGATTTCGCTGTATTTCCTCAATATTCACTATGTATCAAGTTATGCAAAAATTGTAATATGCTTTTTTTCAGTTTTCTGTCATCTGTAAGTCCCAGGGACTTGGAATGACTCAGATAATTTCCCTGCTTATGTTCATTGCCTGATGTCGAGAGGTGCTGTACTTATTGGGTGATAGAAATTAACAAGGGTCGGTCATCAGTATCCTGTAATGATGCCACACTGTCTCATTCAGAGAAGTGTAAGCAGTTTGGAATGAGTTGAATCTTGCCATTCTGGTTCCAAGTGTTCTACTGCAAAATTTTATAAATAAGAAACTGATCTAGTTTTACTCCCAAGTATTTTTGAGTATTGCAGTGATAAAGTTGCTGACTTATCCAGAAGTCTTCATTTGTGTTTAAAATTGTATTAATTAGTGTAATACGTTGAGCATACAAGGTGCAGGTGTATTAGTCGTACAGTAACGACATGCTGCCATCTTGCTAGATGCTGGGCTGAGTGTATGTGTATGTGTGAGAGAGAGACGTGTGCCCTCATGTGTGAGCTGCAGCAACTTTGAATGTTCAGGCGAGCTGCAAGTAGTATGTTCAACACCTCGTACTCCTGACTGGCTCCTCCCAGCGTGGCATGCAGGAAGAACATGGAGCGCGTACAGCGACAACCTGCATCCATTGTGAGTGCCTGCTGTGGTCACAAGTATGTCACTGTGAATTGTTAAATTATTGATGTCAATAAAACAGAATTAGTAATATGTTGATGCTGATGCAGAGTTTTGCTCAGTAAAGCACACTGTATTCCAAAATCATTGATGATTTTTGTACTTGATCTTCGTGTTTTGGACAGAGTGATTGTTTGTGCATAACTGTTAAAAATTTTTTTTTCTGTGATACATTGTCAGGTAGTAATGTCAGAAAAATTTAAAGAAGGGACAACATAATTTACAAAAACTAATCATGATAGTAATGGTAATTTAAATTTGTTATATTTTGCCATAAAATTTTAAAAATTATAGCATAGTTAACTCCTAGTTACCTGTGCTAAACAAGGAGAATAATTATGCCTTGGATACCAAAAATCACGGATATTCAGCAGTACATATGCCACGTAAGTTAAAAATTATGTATTGCATAACTCATACCTACTAATATCTAGGTTGGTAAAGTCGAATGAACTTTTATAAAACGAGACCCTCTTAATAAAGTACTTTGTAAAATCGAGGTCTTTGTAAAAATGGCCCTTGTAAAGTCAAGGTTTTACTATATTATTTTGTTGAACTTACAGTGCACTGTTGATGCAGATACAGTACAATAAATCTTTATACCAACCCCTTTTATAACAACCACCTTTCTATGACAACCCTTTCCTAAAGAACCATGGGGATATAAAATAGGGGCTTTACTGTACAGTTAAACCTTTTTATAAGGACTGCCCCTATAGAAAGACCCTATTCTAGGGAACCGTAATGGGTCTTTATAGAGAGGTTTTACTGTAATTAAGAATTTATTGTTTTTTATCTGCATTTCATAATGTTTGTTAAAGATTTACACCAATACACAATAAATAAGTGTCAGAAAAATTCTTTATATGGTTCACTTTATTTAATATTTTATGATTTTTAAAGTAAAAGTACCCAATCGTTAAAATAACACTTATTGAAGACTGGCAACATATCAGATTCCTAAATGTTGTTCAAGGAGTTGCAGTGGCTGAAATTCTTGAGGGAAAATGGGCTGTTGTGTTAGTATATCTGCTGTGTATTCTCTACTGTATTTCATATGACACAGTATTTAATGTTAAAATGTTCATAAGTACATTTCTGAAATCAAAATTTTATTCTGTTGTTTTATAAAATTTTTTTAAAGAGTGCAAAACCATTAAAAATCAACAAAGCTGAGAAAAAATACTTACAAAACAGCCAAAGTGTTGTAGCGTGTCAGCATTTCAGTTTATTTTTTAAGAATGCATCTATTTTACACAGTCAGACACAATGCACACAATTGTTTGAGACACACTCTGATATTGTGATTTAGACTTTGTTACATTGTCTTGAATATTCAGCTATGAAACAAAAGTACAGTTTCTGTAAAGTTGTGTGGTACTATTTTTACAGGATTTTCAAATGAAGCATAACTAAATCAAAATTAGCATGTTGAATTAATCAGTAATTCATAGCATATTAAGGTTTTTGGATCTAGTCAAACCTTGAATCATTTTATGATTATAGAACATTTTAAACAATTTTTCTTGTGAATAACATATTTTACAATAGTGGTGAGTGTTGGTGACGACTGCAAAATTGGTAGACAAGAGGGCTTGTGGAAACATACGGTGTGCTTTCTGTATTATCAAGGCAACTGGTCACTATTTACGCTGTTTTTTAAAATATTATTTTTAAATTCTAACAGGAAACGGATGTCATAAAACAGACACACAGATTTTTCGAAATATTTTATTATGTAGACTATTTTTTAAAAGGTTTACAATTTTGGCTAGTTATCATTATCAACTTAAGGAAATTTTATTAAAGCCAATGATTTGTTAAAATAGTACTTTTTTTCTTTAACAAATATGGCTTATACAAAAAACTATTTTTTAACAAATGTACGTTTCTATTTTATGGTATCTGCTCTGTTTTAGAATTTTTAAAAACAAACCCATTAGGAACATCAGTCACCTGCATGTGTTTCAAGTTCAGAGCTTATGCAGAAACACGTATGTGGTTCACGTTAACAGATTGAGGTGGTATGCGTTAAGGTGGTATGCGTTATGTTGGCACTTTGTATGGTGCATTTGCAGCTAGGAAGTTTTTCATAGAGTTATAAATTGGTATTTAGAATGCATTGGTTTTTAACAGTTTTTTTTTGTGTATGTGAAGATAAAAATTCTTCAAACATTTAAAATTGTATATTATTGCTGCAAGATCCAGTACAGAGTTCTGGTAAATGTTATGTTGATACTGAAGGAGAAAACGAACTGTTATTAGGAAACAAGAGGAAGGTGGTTAGAAGAGTATGTATTGTCTCGTCTTGCCTATTTAAGCCTTGCATCACGTGCAATATTGGGTAGAAGTCACTTTGTTGTGTACAGAAACATGAACATGTTTGATGGTAACGAGGGCCCAAGTGTAAAATATTGTATAAACCAAAGGTATTTTATGCAGTTACTACGTAGTTCATTAGCTTTCCTGTGTGATACTACAGAATGTAAATATTTTGTACAGCTTACATACTTGTTATGCACACACATATTTGTATTGTAAATATGCACCCCTGTGTGTTGAGGTTTAGAAACTGGATTGTTCATCAACAGATTGTTACTTGTTTGAATGTTGCAGTTGTGTAATGTGGAAAGTTACCTGCAGACTAATGAAGGAACTTTCATGTTGCTGAAAATAAATCATGCACATTGTACCACTCTCAAGGTACTTGTTTATTTCATTCCTAAATATCTCCTCTTACGTACTATTTACCCAGTATGTTAAAAGTTTTGCTAGGCTCTACATTCTGTCCCTGCTGCGCTCACCAAACCTTTCAACTCCTATTCAGTACATTTAACTAACTCCAGTTTCTACATTCTAGTACAATATTTAAATAGTTAGTTCACCCAGGAGTACGTAGAACCCAGATTTAACAAAATGCCACGGACCCTGAAAGTGTTTAGTTAAATCTGACTTCATGTTCTTTCACCCCCCCCCCCGCGCAATGCCAAAAGTTAAATCCTCGGACATGTTTGCCAGAATTCAAGGAAATTTTTAAAAGTCCAATAGTTCAAAACAACAAAACACATTTACTGTCAACAGGTAAGCCACAGCCGTGACAAAAAAAAAAAAAAACTTCCACAAGGCTTGACGAAAGCATGCGCGTGAGTAAGGCTGCCCACGTGCCATCAACACGTGAGAAGTGATGACTTTAACACAGCCGAGCCGTCACTCTTTCCATCTCTGTTTCTTGCCCGTCCGCTCCACCAACAAAATTTAGGAAATTCTCATAAAAAAAAACCTGAATTTCAAGTTTGCGAGACGACAGTAAAATAATAATTACGTAAATACGGCGACGGCCGTTGTAGCTGGTAGGCAACCCCACTCGTGAAATAAACTGGTTGGTTAAAATACTTTGCACTAGAGAATTTTTTGAGCATAGGAGAAACTAATTATTTACTTTTGTGGTAATAAATTTGTTGTATAAAGTCAGCATAAATAATAGTTTAAGCTTATCTATAGAGAAATAAGTATATACTGCGGCCAGTGGTGGTATTTTCAGTAGACATGCATTAGGATTTATATTCCATTTCGTCAAAGACAGTTATTTCATACAATTATTTATTATTTTGAAGGTAAAAATCCATTTTTATAATCACTGTTTCCGTTATTCCCGATTTTTAAACCAAAATTGAACATTTTGGACCAGAAAACACTTGCCTCACGTTTGTGAGGACCCAGGTTTGATCCTCTGCCCCAGCCAACCTGACTTTGGTTTTCCAGCGTTTTATAAAATCACTCCAGTGTTGGGACAGTTCCTTAAAGGCCCTGGCCAATTCTACTTCTTTCCCTCCTCCTGTGTACCTCTATCAAGGCCTTTATGACAGCAATAACCCTCACTTAAAAAGAAAACATTCATAGGCCTGCTGGACTTTCATTTCTGTCTCAGTAAAAAAACTGGTACATGCATGTCGTGTACAATCAAATGTACAGGTTCCTTGAATGTCAAGTGCTGTACCATGTAGACAGAGATGCACTAGTACTGTTTCTGTAAGTACTACTGCATCTGTCTACATGTTTTAGTAATTAGTAGCCTAGTGGCCGTTTTCCACTTTCCCTTTGTTTATATGACAAGTATTTTGAAAAATTTGCTTAGGTTGTTGTGGCCCAGTAGGGTGCAATGGAGGAGATATTTTAAAGTATATTTACCTCCTTCCTCCCCCTACCAACACGGATGGATATAGGGTCTTTCCTTCATCGAGGGTAAGAATTGTTATTTACGCTCCCTACCCTTTCTGTGGCACCACAGGCATGCTTCATCCCAGTACATATTCCTGCCGCATTCTACCCAAGCTATGGTACAGTGGCTATAGCTCTCGCATCCCAGCAATGGCAATCCTGGTTCAATTCCTGGCAAGCAGGGTGACGCAGGTTTCCGCACGTGGTAATAATGCTGGATGATGCTGATTGGTGGCTTTTCTTATGGATTTCTGTTCCAGTGCCCTGCCCTCCCTCATGCTGGTACTGCTTCATACTCGCCTCGTCGCCCCTCAACAACACTAAATACCAAGATGTTAAGTGTAGAGCATAAATCTCTTCACTGTTGTCCTGGCCTTGGGGAGCGACAGGTCGAGTAGCCTGTGGCACTACCAAGAAGAGGCATGCGCGCTCTTTATGAAGTACACGTAGGTCACTTCTTAGACTGGGACTGTGGGTGCCCCTTTGAACTCGTGACTTGACCCAGACAGTCTAAGAGGGGCTTTCTACTGTTATCAAGACGAGAGTGGAGCAGTGGAAGGAGATGGCTTGATGACTATGAGCAGAAACATGCCTTTGTGTTTCCCTCCTATCCACATAGTAACCTACTACTGTAGGTACATTCTTTTATTTGTATATCAACCATTCTAGTCATCTTGAAGTGTTGGTGATGTAGAAAGTTGTTTGCCTGCCTGCTAGAGTGAACTCCGTCAGTATCAACAATGTTGGTGATAGAAGTAATGAGAATGAGAGTTCACTGAAAACTATGCAGAAAATTTAATGTTGCTTGGAGACTTCTGTAGTAACCACCCTCCTGTAAAGTATGTTGTCTTTTCATAGTAATTTGGAACACATATATTTAAGCAAAATATAGAATGCACACAATACTTCCAACCCACAGAAATAACGTTAAAGCCAGATAGGCAAGCACTTTATTACAATGTTAATGTAGGTATGTATTTTACATTATTCAGAAATTTGATTAACTATTTGCAATACAAATTCACTGATTTTTAATCTATAAATCTATAAGGTGATAAAATAAATAGGTAATCTGTAGTGAGTTTTTGCCATTTATTGGAATATTAAAAAAGGTAACAAGTAGATCTGCATAGTACAGAATACTAACAGGTATAAATAAATATAGTATATTTACATTTTGTAAATAATTTCATCACAATATAACCATTCAAGAGAAAAATAATTTATCAAATCAGCTTAACAACAAAAAAATATTCGGTGAATGACAGCAGATTCACACAGAATAAATATGACCTAGTACAACTATGTGTTGTGACCTCAACTTCACAATAAATAGCTACCATCTTAGAACTAAGATGGTTATTAATATTTTTTGCAGTAACATGGTCTTCGGATACTTTTTTTTTTTGAAAGAGCATACAGTATTTTTATAGTAAATAAAATTTGCCAAATCTCAAGATGATAATGCTTGAAATGACTACATATATTGTACGTGCTTTCTCATGAACTCGAGTGGACATGTTTGTTACGCAGTAAAGCTTCTCTCTCATGACAAAACGTGGATTTCATGTGTAACATTTAATGCAAGACTGCCACAGCACTCTCCTCTGAAACAAATTCAAACATCTCCACAGCACAATATACCTCTTGTTCAGAATTAAAGTAGTTGATGGCCCTAATAGGTATCAAATAGTCAAAGTACTGCTTAAACAAAATAGGCATGATAACTTCAACTTAAAAAAACAAATCCAGTGAAAAATAATTGTATTTATTTTATACATTCCAAATGAACACACAAAGGATGCAATAAAACTGGAGTGCTTCACTAACAAAAATGTTTACTTGCCCAGAATTACTCTTTGTATATCATAGCTTTCATAGGTTACGAGTATTTTAGCACCACTATGCTAAAACTGACCAGAAAGAAAAATGTTGCTAAACTTATGTGTGTGTGTGTATGTATCCATGAGTACCCACTTGCGAGTACATGTGCCCTTTTTTTTGTTTAATATTAAGTTGTAATTTATACCATTGTGATTAGGTCATGTGACAAGCATAGAATGGCCAATAGGATCACTGGTTCCATGCAACAAGCATACCGTATTTATTCATGTATCACCTGTACATCCCCCCCCCCCAAAAAAAAATTGAATGGTGGGGTGCGAGTGGTACATGTAAATCAAGGTTTTGGATGAAAAATGAAGCCTTGAAAACTGGGACTTACCATACACTACAGACTGCTGGAAGCATTTATCACAAAGGAAATATAAGCATATATATGATAACATCAGATTGTAGCTTATTAGATGTAAATATACACACCGGCATTACTGTCAGCCACGCCTTCTAAAAACGTCTGCATATTACAATAATGATGACTGACTATTAATTATTTGACTTGTTTGGCCCGATGAACAAGCACCTACGCACGCATAAGCAGCGTGGAGGCTGAGATAGTGATTCGTGGCTCCGTCATAATGTGTCACAGTTCAGCGCGGCTGAGCGCGCTCTTCAGTTACGGCTTGTAGCTAACAGAGTGCAGTGTACATTGTCATGGATCGTTCGCCCATGTTCCATGCAGCCAGCCACTGCCATCTTTGTTCCAACATGCTGTGCGTGGTGCTACACAGTATTTAGACTTCTGGGGTATAATTTCATTAAATTTTTATGTAAAAGTACATTAAATTCAAACGAAATAGTGGGGAAAATTTTTTTCAAGAGAGTACATTGACAATATGGGGCGTGGGTCTTACATGGGGGCGGGTGGTACATGGGTAAATACAATAATCGTACTTCATGAAAAGAGCCTTTAGCAAACATTCTTGTGCAAGGTATAATCGTGCACAAATTTGGTATCCATTTTTACATCATGAGAAACCTGCTTAAGAAATCTCTCATTTCTGGAATTCCATAAGCTGCAATTTCTACATATGCTTGCATATACAGTACAGTCGTGGATTCAAACAATTCATTAATGCAACAAACAAGGTTATATTTAAAAATAGTATGTATGGATTTTCTGTAAAAATGGCTGCCAGTTATAAATAAAATTTTTAAAAAATTTCAGACACAACATTTTGGTCTTAAGAAAAAATACAAAGCTACACAAATGTAGCAGATATAAAAATATTTTTTAAGGGAATAGGGGAAAAATTAAAATATAATCTTGAGTTAAATAGAAAGTTTGCTACTGCCTACAGCAATATTATTTGCATGCAAACTTGAGTTCTACGACAGGCAAGCTCCGTGCATGTTTATCTTTACAACTTGGCAAGTGTAAGCCGCCAGTCCTGTGGAATACAACAAACTTGCAAGCTGTACATATGTTATATACAAGCGTTAATAGTTAAAATGCTGGTGGTACAAAATACATGCATCTCAGTACGTAGTTATTAACATTATACAAATACAATACAGCGCTAAAACAGAGGTGTAATGAATTCCTAGCAATCACTTCAACTACTATAACTGAAGAAAATTAAAATTCATTAAGACATATTACCTATATAAATTTTCTTTGCCACAGAAAAAAAAATATATATATATACACACACATATAGGTATATAAATTTTTTTTGACAAAAAATAATTGATTCTTTATGTGAGGATTACCTAGTACTTCCCTATTTAAATATCCAAATGCAACATTGCTTTGTACACATTAACTGTTAACTTTCCTCCTCCGTTCATTTTTTTAATCAGAAGATTTAGGTATCAAAATCTGCATTCACTAGTCAGCTGAATTCAACATCAGCGTGCATAGACTATTGTTCCTAAAGGAAGCACTTTTAGAAGACTGATTTCTGTAAAAAAAAAGGTTGCGAAGAACGTGCTAAAAATTTTAACTCTGTCGTAAAAGAAGGATTTATTTCTCTGCAAACTTTGCAAGACAAAGAATAACACCAATAACCTTAATAGATAAAAATAAATTATTAGTTAGCACTATAAGATAGAGACTACATTTTAAAATGAGAGTGCTGTTCAATTCTATTACAACTACTGTCGATACAAACACCCGAGCATAATACAAAGGCTGAGTCAGGTACAGGAACGCAGCTTGGACGAGACTTTCGTACCTTACTGAACTACTGTACTTGGTTACTTATGTTTATACTACGAATAAAATGTAATTGTTTTAGAAGTGAGAAGGGGGAGGGAAAGTTAAATTAAGTTGCTTTGTACAGCAGACAGGATAGTTCACAAGAGGTCGACAATGGCAAACTAACTGGAGGTATTTTACATGAGGTTCAGAAGTTGGAGCATAATGCTGGATTTACAATAGTGCGATGGGCACAACACAAAGGGTGTGATGTAACACTAAAAATTATCTTAATTATGACCAATAGTTTGTCTGCTGCACAACAGATACTAAAAAATCTTTTACCGTATTTATGCATGTATAACACCCCTATTTTTTACTAAAAACCAGTGTCATTAAATGAGGAGGCTGTTATACACAAGACAATTTGAATAAAATTTTTTGTATCTAAAAGACGACGTTGTTGTTGTTGTTACAACCTACTACAATAACTCTAGAGAATGAACACTGTTATGAATAACGCATTGTAACAACTCCTTTAAAATATACTTTTTAAATAACAAAATTCAGAACATAACCTGAAACATAGCCGGTACTCACGTCTTAAACAAATATGGCGGCCACCAAGTTCCCCTTCAGTCGTTGTTTATTAAGGCAATATTTATTTATTCAGATCCTACGTTGGAATTGGATAGTGAGCACTCACAGAACCGAAGTGAACAAAATAATTGGAACACAAGGAGTTATACTGCCTACATAATTACATTTGTGTTGATAAAATCACAACTACTTCTCACCACGCATTTGCATTGTGTACTGACGGTAAACTTTCGTGAAACAGTTCTTGTACAGTTTTCTTCTGCATATCACACGTCTTGTAATTCAAATGCTGCGGTGTAACTATTCCGTACTTTCATCGCTTTTTTATTACGGCCACATGTTTCGTAGCTGTGTGCCATACCAACAAATACGCCATACAACAACACGTCGACGTCATCAGAGTTCCGACCAAAGAATATCTTCGCGGCAGATACTCCACTCTGCACGACGCTCGTATGCAACGGCCGCAACTGCGGAAGAGTATGTAGCGAAGAGACACCACTTGTATCCTAAAACACGTCTTTCTTTCTGAAAATTTTTTTGGAAAAATATTACTTTAAAATAATAACTTGGATGACTTTATTATTTTCTTCGATGTTCAATAGTTCACGTTAAAGGCTAGAAAGTAGTTCTTTTTTGCCGGGGCTGTTATACACAAATATTTTATATTTTTAATTTGTGAAAGTCAAAATTGGGGAGGGTGTTATACACGGGCGGGTGTTATATTCGCGTTAATACGGTAATATAAATATTTCCTTGCCACTAACTACTAACTTCTAGTATGACAGCCATAGATGTTTACAGTAGTATTGTAATTCTCTTTCATTTTATTTGTAATATAGTATAGTATATAAAAATAAAGTTACAATTACACGTTTGATAAAAAAACCATATGATTTATTCATAATAACAAACAAATATCTCTCGTAAATAAATTAATGCAATCTACTACCAACTCATCACATTTACCAACATTTGGCAATAAAATGAAATTCAGTATTCCCCCACTGCTACGACTACGGCGCAAAAAAATTAAAAATGTTTTCTATTTCCAACTCCTGCCATGACCGTGAATTATATCGCACTGTCACAAAACTCAACTTCTGATTCGCTGAAAATTATTCGTGCACTTTGGGCCGTGTCCACAGGGCTATTGTGAATCCAGTATGACATGTCAAGTGGAGCTGAGCAAAATTTACACTAATGGGGAGCAATTTCATTATTAAGACATATTTAATAGTTTTAGAAACTTAGTAGTTTGTAGTGAAATTTTGTTCAGGTCTTATGTGAAGACAAGTGTACATGGTTAAATTCAGTATTTTTGAGCTTAAATACAAATGCACAGGCACAGGAATACACAAAACAGCAACTTGGAAGAGATTTTGTTTTTTGTACTTTAAATCTTAGTTACTTACATTTACTGTATAAATAAAAATAATTATATATTTTTTTAATTCAGCAATTTATAGAGCGGAAATAATATTTCACAAGGGGCTGACAACGACACAGGTTACCAACTTTACCGGAGGTACAGTATTTTGCATGCCCAAGGTCCGTAAGCTGGATCGTAGGGTGATGTGGACACACAAAACTGATATGTCACAACATCTACGCCCAAGCCACTGAATTGTCACACAGTTTATTCAGTTTCATACTCCTCTGCGGAACATTCAGCAGTGTCCATTTCATTTAATTACCTACTGTACATATGTGGCACAAGACGAATTGGGAAAATGTGTATCCTATGACACTTCGAATGTCCCACAGCAGAATTTGATGCTTTAAAATGATGGTGATAAATGGTACTGACCATTTAAACTCTTTTCAGCTTTTATAAATAGGTAAACATTACAAACACAGGTAAAAGATGGTAACACTGTACAAGTTGTACATGAACATATAAATGCTATTCATATGCAGTCAAAATTACTACTGTGCTAGTGAAAGTAGGGGTTTACTACATAATGTTTTTAAATGTTTCCACCAGTGACCTTAAAAACTAGGATTTATAGTGTATTACAAATTAAAAACTGTTAAATAAAACATTAAACTCCAAATCCTACTGTTTACTGTGCTATACTCATAACCGTTCTTACTGGGAACATGATGTGACTTGACAGATGTAGGATAGCCAGAAACCCTGAATACATCCAAAATTACAATTATGATGCACAATACACTGCAAACAACTGGACTATTTCACTCACAGAGATTGTATTACTGTAAACATACAGGTACTTATACCTATGTCGTCACACTTCCTAGCTGCCATTTTCTCTTCTACTGTAGTGAACAGCTGATAAAAGAAATTACAGCAAAACACTTATCAAAAATTAAATTTATGCATGAGAATAAAAACAAAAACACACCTCACAGGAACTCAACACAATATGTTCTTGGAAATTATCACATCCCAAAGGTAACACGAAGGCAACAACAGATCACTAACTGGCAAAAAACAATGAGGAACTGATACCATACAGCCAAGAAAAACATGACAAAAAACCTAAGACAATGTAGCACAAAAATGCCAGACACAGGTCGTGAAAATTAACGTTAAGCAACATTCTTGCTCCTTAATTGACATGTCTGACACTTTCCGTTTCATTTTACCCAAATACAGTCAACTCCTGATTACTGCATTAACTGGGCGAGACGATTCCTTAGATAACTAAAAATCACTGATGATCTGCAATTACAACATTACAAATGTTACACGTACCTCGCAGAAACACTACTCTCTTACAATTAAGATTGTAATGTGGTTAATTAACTATTACAGTGTTGTTTAACATACAGTAAACACAGTCTGACTTAAAAATGTGTTTGTTATGGATTTTTCATCAGTAATAATAAATCTTTTATCATGGTGAGGTTTACCACACTGCTGATTATACAGAGATTAATGTACAACATATATGTACAGTATATATATTAAAAATCCTATGGAAACACATTAAAAATCATATGAATGCCTTACACTTTTTTACAACTACACTGAAATATTATTACAAAGCACATGAAGGAAACTTGAAATTTTTCACATACTACTGAAATTATTTTATGCTGAGAAGTTATTAAATGAAAGATTCTATGTGTGGGTTCCAATATAACAACTTCAGAAGTACCATCAACTGACGATGGGAGTAGCTGTCCGACTCAAAATATTTATTTTGGTAAAGAAATATCTACTAACTTATATATGAGCTGATCAAACAATGGTTTATTAAAAAAATAAGTTTTTCTTCACAAAATGTTTTTAAAACAAATATTCTGAGTCGTTCAAAGTTACCCATGCAGTCAAAGTATCTCCTCTTAACAGTACTTTATATTAGATTTCATTGTAGTTGCATCAAGTTTTGTAGCTGTCACGACAAATTGATACATACGTGGACTGACTCTGGCTAACAATTATGCATCAGTAACCCTAAAACAAATACTGCTTGCTTGCAGATATTGAGAAATAATATAAAAACTCACCAGGAGAAAACACTACTTTCCAAAACTTGTACATCAGAGTCAGATGTCAAACAACAACGGTTTTGTCTACATAAAATTCACTAGTGTACCTATAAAATACTTGTAAGACAAGACAGGCCAGAAAAAATACGAAACCCTCACCAAACAATATGAATGAACAATTAACTCAATATTCGAGTCAATAAAATGCTCTAGAAAACAGTGTACATATTAGTGGAAGGCATGTACTTAGGTCACATATCACACAAACATGAGTTCTTATAATATTAATAGTTTGAAAAAACTATAACTGAGTACTGTAATATATTTATCAGACTACTGCATTTACCATGAAACACCAACAACAGTATTCAACAGCCTCTAAATCCTAGTGGATACCATCTTACTCCATGAACAATTTCTTAAGTAAAACTAGTTTATAACGACCCATTTCATTACAACTAGCTGTCTATAACGACTGTATTCTCGGGAACTGTGACAGTCGAAATAATGACTGCCCCTTTATAATGACACTAGTCTTGGAAACTGTAAGGGGTCGTTATAGCGAGGTTCTACTCACGTGTTCAACAGTTCAAAATAAAAAATCTTCCTGTAAATAAGTGTGAATGATTTATACCAGTCTACAAATACGTACACAAGTAAAAGGGTTGGAACTATTAATAGTGGTAATACATAGTGTATAAACCCACAGAGAAATAACACGTTCACTCTACAATGGTACATGGATTGTAAGATATCCAGACTCCTCGTGGACAAACTGATCTTGCACAATGCTTGACGACACATTACACACATGGATCAGCAATCCACTACACATGTTTAGTAAGTCCTCTACTTCCTACCATACACACCTCACTTGCCCAGTGACTTTAACTTGACCTTTAGAATGAAAGACTTACTTACGGCTGTCAATTAAAATCCAGTCCAGACATTAAAGTAGAACATTTCTTATCATCAATCAAGCCAGTGCTGCCAACTATATCACCAACTTCAAAAATCACTGTTAACGAAAACCACCCAACACCTGAAACTATACACAACAACTGAGTGATAACATCTGAAATTATATTTAGTTTCCATTTATATTATTTCAGTGAACATTAATACATACATTTCCAACCCTTGTACTGTAACGTTACTAAGAAGTTTTGACAGTTGATACACTTAAAGATTCTGAAAGACATATTGAGAGGGTCTGACCGGTTGAGAAGACGTTTATATGACTGGACGGGTGAAGAGTGGAAGAGGGTGGACTAGTGGGGGAAGATGTTGAACTTGTGTACTAGCTGGGTGATGTAGGCAACGACACGGTCGTCACTCAGGATACTCATGTGGTTGGCGGCTGGGAATGCTTGGTGGTACACGCGCTGGGTCTGCTGGCCGCGCCATCGCAGGCAGCCCATCAGACTGCGGTTGTTCACCGTGCCGTCTCCGTCCCCGTACACGAAGCTTGGGTAGCCGTCTGGGAACTTGCCCGTCCCGAACACCAGCCTGGCCCACACACAGCTCCACGTTAGAGACTACTCTCACAGTCGAGTAATAGGGTGTGCACTGAAATTCCCTGACTTTTCCTTGTTTTCTAGGCAGTACCTTATAATTAGGGCTACAGCTGCCTTTCAAACCACATTCCTTCCTTGGCGATGATAAGAACATGATGTCAGTTAAAAACAGATGTTTACAAGTACTTGCAGACCCAATACTAGCAGATAAAAACACATACAAAATAGGATAATGCAATGTTTTGTCAGCTAGTGCAACTTCATCAGGCACCAAAATGTCGAGCCCCGCAAGAAACATCTTATTTTTGTGCGAGTCCCTACATTAAATTACTAGGTCTGTGAGTACCAGTAAACATGTACTTTCAGGGTTAATACAGCATTGAATTAGTTGCACAGTATATTTTCATCTAGCATTGTTTTTTAATAGTTTTACAATTTCAAATTTAATCCTATATTAATGCATTCAATAACGAAACTGCACTACATCAATTTTTTACTTTTTCCCTGGCCAATGTGAAAATTCCCTGACTTTTCCCTTTCAGGTGGAATTCCCTGTTTTCTCTGTGGGTGGACATCCTGCTTAACACATCATCTTAGTGAAAGTCATAAACACATAGGTGTAGGAAAAATATTGCACATAAATTGTAGGAAAAATACACTTGAAATAATTGTACCCTTCACTTAAATGTATTCAACCATTTGGATCACAATCACATATGCCACTAAAAACTCTGGGTGAATGACAAACGTACAAAGAAACAAAGAGCGAGTCCCTAGCTGCAGGTGCGACAAGTTAAACTCATTACATACTCTCTGGGGCAAGAGCTAATCTAAAGCTGAAGCTGTATAATAGCTAGGACAGTGTAAACCAGCCTACAAGAAGCAGAATGTGCAAACACTTCCGTGATACAAATGGGATTTGTGTGCAGTCTTAGGGGAGTATGTATTTAGAGGTGTAAGGTTTGGTCAGTTCAGTTTGAAAGCATGCACCAGCATTTTAACATGGTTAGACACTCTCCAGCCAGCATAAAAAATTGCTTTAGTTAGATTTTTGCGTACGTAATACTGGATAGCAAAATTATATGCAGAAAGACTTTTTGGAAAGAAGGGGACATGTGGAGACAGCATTAAGAACTAAAATAAATCTACAATACGGTTCACAAGTACTTACAGAGTAGTACTTGACAGAACACACACAAGAGAGGATGAACACATTTTTCGCAGAAGCGCGGTGGTTTGCGATGTTTCGCCAGTCGGACCGGCATCTTTAGGCGGCGAGTGGATGCACATCACATCAGTGTGCCTCCACCACTCGCCACCTGAAGAAGCCGGCCCAACTGGCGATACATAGCAAACCTCTGCGCTTCTGCGGAAAATGTGATCATCCTCTCTTGTGCGTGTTCTATCGAGTACTACTCTGTAAGTACTTGTGCACCGTAAGGTATTAATATGTAATTAGTAAGCCTAAAGAACTCTTCCCACCAAATCATTACAATAAATCTACATAAGGGAAAAAATACAAAACTATGGTTTTGCTACAAGTTTGAGAGCACAAACTTTATATGTGGGCAATTCCCATGAATTCTTTGGGATAGAGGTCTTATAATTACAAATAAAAGAGTTAAATTAAGTACTGGATTTAATAGCTCACAAAGCTACGAAATACACAAAACAGTAATCAACTAGAACTCTCACAACACAATTAGTTATGCACACAATTACTCCTGTGTCACAG
>PNEQ01002713.1:0-26428 GCA_003012365.1 Medauroidea extradentata | reverse complement strand
TGACGTCACCAAGATGTCTTCACCAGTCTCTCTCCACAGGCGTAGCACCTTCCTCTAGCACTTCCAATAGCGAACTCTGCTCAAATGTGCCGATTCTGTGCTTTTATACTAGCCCAGACAGTCGGTTATTCCCCGCATTACAGGGGTCTAAAAATAGATATTTCATCATGTTTCGGATGAGCTTCTAGTCACGTCGACCACCCTCGAAGGGTTAAGACGCAGTTGGGACAGGTCTATGACGTAGGTTCGGCGGGATTCCCACTATGAGCCACCCGGGCTTTGAATCATCGGCCAGCCCTCAAGGTGTTACGAAACAGCCGCCGACCACTGGCCTCCAGGAACATGGCACGCAACAGTTTTAACTACGATTCAAAACCAGAGCCTCAATTTCTCTGCATAATACTTCACAAAAGGCTACAACAAGGTCATTAATGAATATTAATAAAACCAATAAAATTAATAATAAATAAATAAAGGAATAAACACACAATTAAATTAATCAGGAATGGGACAGTCATAAAAAAGTTCAACTTATTTAGCAGAAAAAAAAGAACAATTTATTCTTTAATCTTATAATAATTTAAATAAATATTACAAATATGGTAGTACAGATATACAATGAACATATGGTACATGGGCTTAACGTGTTGTTGAAAGCAAAGTAATAATAGAGACTCTGACACATAACTTGACACATTGATAGGACTTAGATAATGAATTGACCATGGCATTTGTTAAGGAACAATTCTAACAAACACCTGGAGTGATATCGAGAAATCATGGAAAACTTAACTCCGGATGAACAGTCGGGAGTTGATCCTGAGTCATCCCAAGATGTTAATCCAACATGAAACTGTTGCGCCATCTCGCTCAGAAAACTATTTAAAGAAATAAATGAAAAAAAAAAAAATTAATCCTACTCTATTCTGGGCCACACCCTTGTTCTTCTTAAATATAGAGCTGGGCCGATACCGATCACCTGTTATGATAATCGGGCGATTTTGCTTATTTTGCCGAACTTAATGATCTGCAAAATATTGCCGATTATTCAGGCCGATTAGTGGTCATTTCTGATATTAGTAAATGTCGTATTTATTTTTAAAACGGCCGAAACAATACACATATTGGTGATTTAATTATTCCCAAGCTATTATTCAGCATTTGTAAAGAATGTTTGCACCGCCATTTTCTTAAAAATATCCTACAGTTCTAACAAAACAAACTAGGCTTGTATTATCTGTCTATTTCCCGTACAAAAAAAATAGTTTTGATTCCAAATTGAATAGAAATAAAACAGGAAATGACTAAGTTAAACTACCTATGATGAAAAACTGTTATTAGCAGAAACATGCAAACAACATTTGTGGATGTTTTTTAAATATAAAAAAAAAAAAAAAAACAACAACAACACTCTGATGGATGCGTTCACAACAAATTGGAAATACAACTCTGTCCGTATCCATATCAACGTTCCACATAAGGTCACGAGAAAATAATTTCAAATTATTTTTCGTCGTTTATTAGACACGTTTTCTGTTTGCTATACATGATTGACGATTACCGTAACTCTGACTGTGTTAGTACTGGTTTGTGGTTATGTTAACATTGCGGCGAGGCGCAAAGTAATGGCGCTAGTAGTCACGTCACAGTCACTTGTTTTGCAAACAACTGAATCATGATGTATTATCCGCCGCCTACTGCACAACGGATGGAGTTAAAAGCTTTGTTTTTCTGTAATAGCGACGTATTTTAAATTTTGCGCAGTGAAAAGTGTGGGTGTAAAGATACTCGGTTAGGTCGGTTAGGAAACAATGTATTGGAAAAAGCAAAAGGATGTATGATTTTTATTGTAAAATGTTTGTTTAGTAACATGCATGGTTAATTATAGCATTGGGATTCAAGTGTGTGTGTTCATACCTACTTAAATTGTTAATTTAATGCAACAAAGTTGCTGGGGTGGGCAACATATTTAAAATCTTTTTAGTTTACCTATATATAATGTAAAAAATTCAATTTTTGTGAATTAAATCAAAATATAAGAGGTCACTGGAAAAGCTCTAATCGGCTAAGAAAATCGGCAGGATCGGCAACAGATAATCGGCAAAGTAGGTAATAGGCCCAGCTGTACTTAAATATTTGGGAAAAAATATGCTGCATATAATTACGTAAAATGGTGCTATGTTATCATCAGAATATGGTAAACGAGAAATGGCTCCTACCTGTCAATTGTGTCTACACCATAACCTTGCAGGCAATGAACCTCGACACCAGGCGGGGAGGAGAAGTCTGCGTACTTCTCTACGTCCTTCCACATTTCCCAGCCAACTTCATAGTCAATATCACTGCTCACAAAAATCACCAAACTGTCATTATGGGTGTAGGCAAGGCTAGGATAACAATAGGTTGTTTGCAAGATGGAACACTATTAGGTATAAAATACGAAAGAAAGAAATTAAACACAGTGAAATCCTGATTCTACGACTATGGATCCGACTACAGCAACTTCAAGACAATATTCTCAGGCACTGTCAAAAATTTTTAAATGTTAAATTAAAAAGGTAAGATGCTAAAAGTTGCAATCAAAAGTAATTAAAAAATATGTCTGTCTGCTCACAGCAAAACCATACAAATATTGTGTCTCTACCATGAACTGGAAGACGAGAGCATAAAAAAATTGTTGTAAGGTGAAAATATGCTATTTTCACTTAAACAACAGCAGCAATTTTATTCTCCATAACTATGGATGGTCAGAAAAACTGGGTTTTACTGTTAAAAAAATTGTTTGAAATTAAATTAGCTTTAAAATGAGTCCCAACAGTAAATAAATCAGATAAAATTGACACGTAAAATTTTATGCTTTTTATCTTGCTTTAACAGTTAAAATTAAAATTTTGAATAAATTTCCAATGTTGATTTCTTTACTAGCATCCCCAATTAATCTGTTGGATCCCGCGTATACGTAATAATTGACAAGAATCACAAGAAGACAATTATGTAACTGTGTTATTTGTAAATACCACAACTCAGAAAGTTGCTGTCACACATTTTAAGAGGATGTGAATGCTAAAAACGTTTACCAAAATTTTAACAAATTTTCAAATAAATACAAAAAACAAAAAGCAATCCTACAACACAGTTTTGTAAACTTTGAAGGCTAATAATGTAACGACTTTATGTGGTGAATTATACACAACACTGTAATTTCAAAGCATTGGTTTCGGCACTAGAAATTCTGCTTTTCTATGGTGAAATATTTTCTCGAAACGATGGGAAAGGTTTTTGTTTTCATATACGTTCTTTTACTTACAAATGTCTTGACATTTCAATAATGTTTTTAGAGTTTGTGTTTGACATTCTCTTAAACTACGACCTTCAAATGTACTCGAGGATCAAATTTATTCCAGCATTCATATAACGGTACAGATACTAAATAGTATTGTGCAAATACATGCTACACCAAACAATAACAAAAAATACAACTTTGTACACAGAACCCTTAATGGTTTGGATCTGAGACTCTACTTTTTTACAATGATTATTATTTAAAACTAAAATAAGAGCAAATATCGTAAATTTGCTCTATAACTTTGGTTATAGCTAGTTCACTACGAACTCTAATTTTGTCGAGACAAAATTAAGCATGATGTCCTTTCAATTGATATTTAGCTAAACTCTTTATACAGTTTGTCTTTACATAAAAATTACATTATATAGTAAAACCAATCTGCAACAAAGTTACAGGGCAATTTTATATCGGGGTCTTGTCTGGACTTAAAAAATTATTCTCTCAAAAGCCTAAAAACTCTGGTTCATGCCATTAAAGGGGAGTGTAGACAATGTAAATGTTTTTTTTCAGTTTTTGAGCCATAACATTTATTGAAATTGGTTTATCAAAATTTTCTCTTCAACAAAGCATAGTATATATTCTTGGTAAACTACTTGACATAAATAATAATACCGGTAGAATCTTCGATTCATTTGTCATGCAGGATGATTGTAAGGGATTTATAGGTTAAGTTTCAACAATTCTCTAGCAATTATTCTGCATGACAAATTAATTAATGGTTCCATTATTATTTATGTTAAGCAGTTTACCAAGACTATATTGTATGCTTTGTCAAAGAGCAAAATTTGATAATACAATTTGATAAATGTTTTGGGTCAAAAACTGAAAATACTATAAAATTGCCTAACACACCCCTTAAGCAGTTCAAAGTTTTAAAGAATGTAAGAATCTTTTCTGATTAGTAACCACAGAATCTCTTGAAAGTGTTGTCTGGGTACCAATGAGTGAAATATGACCGTATGTAATAAGAACACAACAACCTGTCATAGGGAGGGATAGTGAGATACTGTGGATAGATACATAGATAGACAGCGAGAGAAAGATAGGAAGAAAGACACTCACAAGAGGTACTGTTGAAAGTCGTGGACAGTGTAGTTCCTGTCCTCTGTCTGCACCAGCACCTCGCTGTCGTTCCAGAAGTGTCGCGAGGGCAGCAACCAAGCGAGGCTAGGTGACGTGATCTGCTGCTCCCTCATGGTGCTCTCGCGCAGTACGTACGAGCCCAGGTCATCCCCTGGAACACCCCCTCTCTCGTTCAAGTCACCAGCTGACACTACGAAGCACTTGAATCAGTGGAAGGGAACATGTCTTGTGCGGAGTGTCGCTTAGACACTATTCAAGGTAAAATGAAAACTTTCAGGAACACTGTCAAAATTTTGCTCACAGCCTACTAATGTCTTTCTGCCATTTGTTTATATAAACACTAAACACTGCCATGTAACCAACAAATACACTGTAACATTAGGTAATTTAAAGTCTGGGTTACTCAGTATTAAATTTTAAAAAGAGAATCTATATTTAAAAAAATTAATTGTCAATGTAATTTTCTTTAAAGATAACTCTGCTGAACAAATATACTGTACTACCTACATTCTACATTAAATTTCTTATGGAAAATTGGGTATTACATACTGCAAGTAAGTTTTGTCAATTTAAACAGTAATGTCTTCCGTTTAAGTAATTTTTAAAATTGAACCTCTGAATAACAGAGTATCTGCTAACATTTAGGGTATCTGCATCTGAAGTACTTGCAGAAAAAATTTCAGAACCTTTACACAGATACCATATCATTAAAAGTAACTAGGGTATTCAAATTTACGGTGTGCACCACTGAATAAATACAGTATTTTGTTGTAGTCTTCATCTCAGAATCATTTAATCTCATTAATAATTAAAATTATCCAGTTAATTTATGCGGTAAAATGGTTTTCAGTAATTTATCATTGTACAACAAAGTTTTTGTCTCTTGTTTACAATACATCACTGCACCAGAGACGTTATCTGAAGTAAAAATGACGGCACTCAAACATCAACAAAAATGGTTACGGTATTAATCGATTATGATTAGTGCCTGTAACTACAGCTAAAACTGTGAGCAGCATAACTGAGAATACGTCCCGAGCACCAGTACTTACATAGTATGCCATCTTGTGTATTTGTCTCGCCTAGCGTATCTGTGACATCGCTAAATGAAAACACCGCAACGAAAAAAAAAAAAAAAAAAAAAAAACGGCTGCTGTAATGAAAAACACTAGTATCCTCGTAGATAGATACCATATTAAAATTTGAATTGATATATTTGAGTGTACTTTGTAATGTGTTTAATATAGTGAGAATATAATGGATGGCAAGAAAAGTGATATGTGGCGGTATTTCACTGTAAGTCCACGGGATAATTCCAAAGATGTGTGCATGTTTTGCAATGCACGTAGTTCCCGTGGTGAGGTGCATATAAGGAATTTCACAACCTCAAATAGGAAAAGTCACTTGAATGCAGTGCACAGTCAAGAGGTTAAGCTACTTAACCTCAAACTTGTCCGTAAGTCAATTGTGTACTAGTACTTGTGTGTATGTGTTAGTTTTTTTCATTGGTTAAAAAATAAAACAAAAAATAAAATTTCTTAAAAAATTTTAAATTCCATAATTATTTTTGGTATCGGTATCTGCAGTATCTGCATGCTCAGTATCTGTGCAGTAAAAGTATCTGAGAAAGTTGGTATCGGCCCAGCCCTAAACATAATGTCACATCCACTGGTAAAAATTAATCATTTATTTATTAGAAAGAGCAGCAGTCAATATTAACTTCATTACTACCAAGTGTGATAATTAAGGTGCCCACAGGTTTGTATTGCAGAAATTTTACTTTAATAAAGAAATGTAAATTGGAGGTCTTGGACGAGGCAAAGGAAGAGAATATAGTTACCGACGGCGTAGACCTTGAGAGCCTTGATGGAGCCGCCCCAGACGCCGGCGAGGGTAACTAGCGCCTGGATGTACTTGTCCTTCCACTGTTGCGACTGCAGGTGCAGGAAGTGTACGCACATGGGCCCGCCCATACTGTGTGCCAGTAGTACCACACGCCGTCCCCCGCTGTCCGCGTATGTCTCCTCCACTAGGGCCCGTAGTCTCACAAAGTACTCTCCATTCTCGTCTGCCACACACACAGTAGCATGCTCATTTCAGTCAACATTTTAACTAGCTATGTGAAAGTTATTGCATTTTGATGTACCGTAGTTCCAAACTTCACCAAATTCACATGTGATTAGTTTAATTTTTTTATTTGAGTTTTTAAGTGTACAGAGTAGGGCATCATATAAAATAATCAACATGTTATACATACACTATAAGCATAAATAAAAATACTATTTACAGTAAGTCCTTGAGTAAAAGCTTGTGTTGTACCACCATAACAGAGGTCAGTATATAGTCTGCACACGAGTTTAAAGTTTTTTAATGTATTTCTTAAAACTAGTCAATAACCAACACATTTACGACACGTCGCGTACCTTCTACAGAAGGTCAAAATCTTGTACCCGGAATATAGCCTTTAAATGTAAATAAATAACATATATATTGTAAATACTGTAAATTAGGTTAGAATAGCCGTAGAAAGCCAGTTGAAATTTCATAATGATTAGAATTGTATGTTTTATGTGACTCAATTGCAAAAATGTGTTTAAAGTAATTAATGTGTAATTTAGTTTTGGGTACTGGCGAGAGGCGCAGTATGACCAGAGGATTGTGGCATTGTGTCACGGCAGATTGACGCTTAACACAGCAAGGGAGGGAAAGTTGCAAAACATGGGGTGAAAGCGAGCGAACAGCCTTGAGCAGACGAGGGACACGCCGCTTGGATGCTAAAAATTAGGGCACCAAGAGGCGTGTTTATGCCCACCCTTATGCTGTGCAATTTAATATTAACTTTAGAATTATTCATCAGAAATTTATAAAATTTTGTAAATAAGTTTAAAGGGATATTAATGTTAATGTGCGTCAATTTTCAAAAGGTGCAATAAATTGATATGGAGGAATGTCAGTGTTTGTTGTCGTCGCCACCCACGGGAGACTAGATTGGCTGAAAGTTAAAATGGGGGCGGTCCTAGGAGAGTTCGCCACCTAGGCGCGAAGGCGAAAGTTAAGGGGAACTCCGGCGACAATCTCCACAAAAGGTGGACGCGTCGTGGGGAGCTGCCGCTGACGTTTGTGGGAAGCCGCGGAGAAAAGAGATTTCTGCCACAACCTTCACGAAGAGTGGACGTGTCTCGCGGGTCAATTCGCGGGAATTCGCGAGAAGCCGCATATAAAACTAATTCTGTCCACGACTGTCACTACGAGTGAAATATTCGCGGGAGGTCGTGGTTAAAAGCTTTAAAACGATACTCAGTATAGCATATCGTCTCTCGTGGGACTGACGGAACAAGTTCAGGGTTCCGAATCGACGGACATAAACTGCCAGTGTTTTGAATCAGTAGTAATAGATCACCACACTACATTAAAAGAGAGAGGATATAACAATCTATAGTGTAGGACATAAAAAGAATGTAACAAGCTATGGCTGTTGTAAATTTGGCCATCCTGGTGCAAGCTACTGATAGTAATTCACTTTTAACTGAGCCTGTTTCCACCCCAGACTCCTAGTGTACAACTGGAATCCACAAAATCACTCCTAGGTCTAAATTAAAAGGCAAAATACTTAGTCTTTCCCCCAAACTTTGCTAGGTTTTCAGACCAAAGATATTTATACCCACTTCAGCAACAGTACAAAAGTGTTTTTAACTGAACTAACATTGTGAAAATCAGAAAGTTCAATCTTTCTTTATACAGTTCACAGAAACCCAAGTAAAAACTCATCAATTTTAAGGATGTTTCCTGTGACACACACAAAAGATTTGAAGAAAAATATTTCATGACTAACTGTATTTAAAAAACATTTTAATTGTGTACACTTCAGTAACTATCTTGGGGTACACCAGTGAATAACAGACCTTGCCTTTGATTGGGCTACTAAGATGAGAAACCACTCCTCAAAACCACAATAAGTCAATACTGCAAAACAGGATGATTAGAAACACTGTGGCGAATAGAAACAAAATTAGAAATAAATTCCTAGCTGACACTGTTTGCTTAAAAAATTATAATTACTATAAAACTACTGTCTGTAAACTGTTTTAACTTGTTTACCTCAAAGCAGAATTTTTTAAATAGAATTAATACCGAAAAATTAACTTTAAAATTGTGTTTCTATTCACCCCAGTGTTTATAATCATCCTGTACTACGGTAACCAATTTAGAACTGGAGTTGTACACACAGGTTAGTAAAATCTATGTAGTTCGTGTCAAAAGTTGTACTGTATGTGAAAATTGCGTGTTCCTATTTTTTAGACAACCAAAGGTGTAAAAATATATATTTCTGAGTTGCTACTGCAAATAACAGCAAATGTTTTGCTCTGAACTGATTTAGATTTTCAGCATCAGTCCCTCCCCTTGTTTACGTGACTGTTCCAATTTTCGAAGTTTCCGCTGCCTACAAGTTAGACTTAGCGTCTACAAGTTACGCTTACTGGGGGCCTTGCGGAAGTCGTAGGGCGCCCCGCGGATGGTTGAGTTGCGTTGGTAGCCGATCATGTCCAGGGCGGACGCTATAGTGGAGAAGTAAGCCCCGGTGGAGGCGTGGCTCGGGTCCAACCACTCGACAGAGTAACTGGCACCGAACCCTGGGATCCTAGTCTCCACTCCTGCCATGTTTGACGTAGTCCGGGTCACGTTGTCGTACACCAGCTTCATGTTGTCAATCTGCCAGAAACAATCCTCCCGCCCGTCACTGTATACCCTGGAGTTCTTAGCACACATGTAATACAAAGCCTGAATGAATTTACTCTGCATAGCTACGACAAGCACCTGAGAAATTAGGGAAAACAACTGAGGAGTTTACCAGAGTGAAAGGAAGGAATTGGGGTAGGGGAGGGACCCAATTAATTTTGTTGTTACCAATATTTAATATATTTCACAATTTGTCTTAACAGAGCTGGAACTATTATAAAACTGTAACTCATATGAAAACATGCTCATATCATATGCAACATGCATCTTTGTATACCCAGAGAAAAAAACAAATCACAATCTGCACTTTCCCAAGTTTTCTGTAGGACCTCTCAACTTCAAAGACCATACAAAAACTAAGCCTATTTAATACCATGCACAAGCGCTGATAAGCACACACGTTATTTCTCTTACACACAGACACTTCAAAGTAATTTGTTTTGAACTTTCAAGTAAACTACTGTAGAAGTAAGTTAAAGTAACTTTTTTGTTTCTATGGAAACACATTCATACACGTGGGCATACACATATGCACGTGCACACATACGTTTTGAAAAGAAAAGCTTTTTTACATTATGTTGCTAACATAATTCAAGAATTACCAGTATTAATTGTGCATAGTGACTGACAAGATATTTTGTACTATCAACACTGCTCCCAAATCACTACATTTATGATTAGATAAAGTGCATTTGACCGGACTCAGCTGCCTCTAAAAGATTTATAGGTGTTCAATATTACAACAGAAGAATGTATATTCACTCAGTCAAATGGGGATATAGTCTTTTACAGATGACAATTCAAATGGGTGTTATTAAACCTTTTGGTAAAGTTATGATAAAGAAAAACTTATCATGTCACAGCTAAACCTATAGTATTTCAAGCAACTAAATTAAATCAAACTGCTTCTTGCTCCAGTCTGAAAAAATTCTACTACAGTACTTATCAACGTTTCCGTAACCCATGTTCAAAGGAATGAAAATTTAGGGTAGAAACAATAGCTATCCAAGCAGCCCTTTCAATGGAAAACCTTAACTGCTCACCATATTAAACTCATTTACATTTGTTAAAATAACAGTATTTAGGGTATAAAAGTTATCTATTTTGTTTCTGTCTTCCAGTGGAGGTAAACCAGCCATAAATAAACTGTAATTTTCCACTTAAATCAATTGGTTTGGCAGAACTGCCTCTTATAAAACTAAATATCTGTATGTTTGTAATGTACCTATACATTCCTATACCAGTCATCCAATTGCGATGAATTTTTGAGTTACTGTGCCCTGGTTTCTGACAGAAAATATTTATGCATAGGAAGGGGAAGCGATAGAGAGAGAGAGGGGGAGGGAGAGAGAGAGACAGAAGGAAAGGGAAAAAAGGGAGGGGGGGTGGAAACACACAAGTATAATCCTACACAAAAAAAGTAACGTAAAGTGGGTATAACTTTGCACCAGTGTGTGTAACCTTGCGCCACCAACAAAAATATTTTCTATGTTGATAGTTGAGAAACAAGTGATTGTATTTTATGGTATTAAACTAAAATTTTTTAAATACCAGCCTTGATGAGTCTTTATTTCACCAAACGACGTAGAAACAAATATTTTTGGTGGTGCAAAGTATACCCAGTTTACAGTAGTCAAAAAACTTAATTTTCTGAATTGTTTTTAAAATGGTCATTACTGACGCTTTAGTTAACACCATTTTGAACCATTTGGAAGGACAAAAATGTATTTGTTTTAGAATTTTTTCTGAAAAGGCCAAAATTAAAAGTTATATTATTATTATTATTATTATTATCGTTACTTATGCAAAATTTGAAGTGCCAGAAGATTTCTGAAAAAAGTTATATTAAAAACCTGTTCTAAAATTATTTATTGAGAAAAAATTACGTATTGGAAAGGTAGACCTATTGGATATAAAAATAAATCATTTTAATGAATTACTTACTATAATTGAGAGTAAACCTACTCATATTGAACTATGCACAAATCAAAGAGGCATTAAATTGAAAACAACAGGAACAAAGTCACAGGTAATAGTGAGTTAGCAGTAAAAATTTGACACAGGAATTATATAGTGTCTATTTAATACGTTAACTATGATTCTCAATACACTTTCACAAATCCCTGGTAAGAATTTAAATTGTAAGTATTTTCCTTACTGACACAACTTAATTTAAAGTTTTCCTATTTGCCCAGTTAAATTGTTTGAGTCGCAAGGAAATGCGTGTAGAGTGGTATGCAAACTGCCGAGGCACTAAGCTCTTCCACAGGTAACGAAGCGGACTGCGACACTCACCCAGCAGTCAATTATGAGCGGTACCAACAGCTCCATGTTCAACCAGATGTTGAAGAAGTCATCCGTCGTCTTCTCACATATGTAGTGTACGACGCTGGTCTTGTTGAGGCGCGCCTCCACCTGGCTGCCCCCATCCCCCGGCACTGCACACACCACACACACATTACTGCTCTCTGTTCTGAAAGAGTACGCTGCAGTGTTTAATGTAAGTGATATTGCATTGCACTTTGCAACACCTACAGCCACTCATTTTTTCTGAAAAGAATTTTCAACAGTAATCGGAATGTCTTTTTTGTGCACATCTGCAGCTCTGGTTCGTGGTCAGTTATTGGGTGTTTATAACTCTCAGTGTCTCGGGGTTCTACCAGCTAATCACAGACGTGTGGTGTCGCAGTAACCTTGTACTCATTGGCTCGGTCAAATGAGCAATGCCTTTGCACACATACACTGCCAATAACCATGAAGGAGAGCTGCAGATGTGTATGTAAGGCATTGAAATACCTTGGTGCGAAATCCTTTCCACAAAAAAAAAAAAAAAAACCTGTGGCTGTAGTGATGCCAAATCCACAACATGTGATGCTGACTGGATTTTGTATAGCTGATTGCTATCGTACAGAAAAACTATTCTTTATTTTATTTTCGACATTTTTACAGTGGCGAAGTTAAGGTGTAACCACCTTGTCTAACACTTAACCACTGAAAAAAAAAAAAAAAAATCAAAGGCAACAGAACATTAAAACACATTGAGAAAATAATAATGAGAGAAGTAAATATGATATCAAATTACAATCAGCATGAGTATTACCATCTAGAACATAAATTACCTATTCCTGATTAATATTAAATTGAGACATAATACAAAATTGTGTTTTAAGTACGGAATCTTTATATCTGAACAATTATAATATAAATAAATAGGAAATATAGATACACTGGATATATTAGACTAGACAAAAAATAATAAAAGAACTAAGGCTATAATTTAACTAATAATCTCACAGGGAGGCTCTGGGAAATATTAAAATATTTAGTACATATACTAAGTAAAACTTATGGGAACTTAAGTTATTACATTACTACATAATAGAACAATAGTATATTTTGAAGAACATAAGAAGTAAGCTACACTATCAACTAATACTGAGAATATACAATATTACATTTACTTTCACACATTCACATATGCACATACATATACGCTAGCATACACACACGCACACACATGTCACACACACATACACACGGGTCAAAAAGTGTAATATCATCCACTGTTCACATTGAACTAATTTTTAAAATGTCAGTTTGGCAAATTTTTTTAATGAAGAAACAGACTCATGCTGTCTGGTTTTCTCATCGAGTGCATTCTAAGCACGCGCAGTGGCCACCGAAAAGGATTTTGAATATTTACTGGTTCTATGCCTTGGTATTAGTAAAACCATATTTAATTTAGAACAGGTACTGATATTGTGACGGGACTGAAGTAAATTTAATTTATCAGCTAAATATTTCGGACTTTTAGTAGTAATAGGCTATGCAATTTGCATCTATTGTCAAGTCGTAACCATGATAGCTTGTCGTAATATGGAGAAACATGGTCATGTGATTTTTGATTAAAAATAGATGAATTGGGGGAAAAAAACAATCATAAGTTAAGAATAAGATAAAAGAAACCTGAAACAGAAAAGAGACAGCACTCACTGATTTTATTTTACTCAATGACTTTTCTGTAATCCTTAAAAATTACTAGACAATAATGTATTTACAGTGATGCACCAAAAATTACGTAGAGCAGTTTTCTACAGCAGACAGGTTTCATTTCCTTTTCTCTAATGTCTAAACTACAGAAATCTGCAATATAATATGTATACAGAAATCTGCAATATACATATGTGGGTTATTTAATTCTCGTGTACAAGAGCAATGTGCAACAAAGAAAGACAATTACATAACCAATGGCAACTTCTCAATTATTCCAGTGTACAATTATTCCAGTGTACAATTATTTTAAATTAGTAGGTATCTCATTTGTTCTCAAAACTCGATGTTTGAAATCACTTCACTGACCTTTGAAAACAAGCTATTTATTTTAAACAACTGTGGGTGGTAAAAATAAGTAATCTACTTGTCTAGGACTAATTTCCTTTATTTTCAGATGTGTACAAAGAACTACAGTTCTTGGCCACACACATATTATTATTTTTTAATTCACCAAACCTTCATGAGGCACAAAATAAATGGGACACACTGACATATTCTAGAATGTTCAACATACAGCTTTCGAGTAAGTTTTATTATTCTCCTGCTTTGTTTTCGACACTGCTGTGCTTCATGACTGCAGCAACAAATTGGCGCAGAAATATTATTGCTCAAAAACTATGACAAAGCACATAGGTTAACCTAGCACTTCACAAAATATGGGCATATAGCTCTTGTAACATCTTGAAAACACAACTATATCTGTCTCTGAAATTTTGCTACCTCAGGTATTGTTTATAGTTCGTCAGAAAATATACCTTTACCAAGAAGCTCCTTTCTACATGTAAATCAAAATGCCAGTCATTCTACAACTACATATGATTTTTGTAATAAAATCTTACCCATAACAAAAGGAGGCCCTGCGACATCTTTAACTGCACTGGACAAAGAAATCGCTGTATGCAGCCGTGAATTTAGAAGCAGCACAAATAAAATATATTCACCGAGGCACATTCTTTCTTCTCTGAAACGACACAATAAATCGTAAGTACGTAAATAAACTGCCGTTTGAAAAATAGTTGACTCTCTGTGTGGCAACGCTTGCAACTAATCAGCTGACCGTGAGAGTAAACTTGCTCGCTCGATAAACAAGTTTTATTTAAACTGTGGAACGCGACGGGGAAAACAAACAAGCCTTGATAGTATGACGCATTGTTTTGATTCTTCCTGATTCAGCTGGTGGAACTACCCGACGTATAACGTAGTTCGATACGCGTCAGCCAATCACACGCCTTCTTACGTCTGGCCACGTGCTTCTAATCGACCAATCGCAGCTCGAGTGGTCGAACAGGCCCTCGCGCGTCACGAACATTGTTGACCACGGTCCGTCGATGACGAAATGTTCTTGCGAGGCTCTGTCTGCACGAACCTCGCCTTTATGCCGGAGGGTAAAACGTCGGATCGTAAACAAAACAAAGAGAAAGAAATGGGAGTTCTTTAAAGCAAGATGCAGTGTGCAACAAAGGTAACAATGTGTGCACAATACACAACATTAACGTAACAAAAAAATTTCAGTAAACTATTCTTTGTACCTCAAGGCACGGGCGCACCCAGAGGGGTGGCACTTGGGGCAAAAGTGCCCCCCCCCCCAAAAAAAAAAACAAGGGGCGAAATTTTTAATTATTATATCAATTTATATAATGTGTACTAGTAGTAAGTTACAGTACATGTTTGTTGAGATGTTAATTGCAAACAAAGTATGTTCACATGTTTCAGAACTGGTGTAAATATAGGGTTTTTCGAGCTCCACCTGCCTGATGTCTGCAGAATTTGTATTGTATTAGGTCTCCCTCCCCAAGCAGCTACCTGGTATCGTATTTAGTACGTAAACACCTACTTTTTCTCTATAATTAAGATATATTATTAAAATATAAACTACAATCAACTAAATTCGGTCAAAGTTTTGTTTTGAAAAACGCTAGCACAGAACACAGTCTTATGAAACCAAAAATGGAAAACTAGAACAAAAATTTAGATATTATTATTATATATATTACCGGTCAAAAACATTGTGATGATTTTGTAAATGAAATTACATACAATATACGTTTCCCTCTCCAATAATAATTCACTTACCGGTAATCACGTTTCAAAGATGGAGGATCTAATGTTGATAAAACTTTCCTTCTTCTTCATGACTCTGGCGCCCGACGCCTTGAAATTCAAAGTCTGTGATAGCTGCAACGCTCGCGAAGCTTTATTGTGAATCTCGCTTTGTTCTGCATTTATGATCATAGGCGCCATTAAGATGATGAATGAGGATCTGAAATCAGTAAATAATTGACATTGTATAAATAAACTCAAACCAAGCATTTCAAAAACAAAATGCATGTTAATTGGCTGAGAGGAGATTCCAAATGAGAAAGTGGTGTTAAATGAAGATGAAATAGAGTACGAATCAGTACGTATCTTGGTCTCATAATAATGACAGATCATTGACTTAAAGGCAGCATGCTGAATATACATTGACAAAGGTTGCTCGAAAGATGGGCTTAAGTTAGTGTATACAGACAATCTAAATTGACTGTTTATAATTATATTGTTTTGCCACATTTTACTTATTGTTTCTTCAGCTAATTTTGCAGATAAAGTGCATATAGACAGATTACAAGTTTTACTGAACATGGCAACGACAGCCATACTTTCAAGATATACGTTTACTAAAATTAATTCTAAGTTAAAAGAACTCTGTGTATTAAATGTGCATAAACTGCTCAATTATTGCAGTATTATTTTCATTTTTAATATTAAGGAAGATCGTTTACCTAGTAGTTTTAAAAAAAAGGTTTGATACAAATTCTGATGAGTATGCATGTAAAAAAGGAACTGCAGTAACTTTAATTTAAACTTTAGGAGAACTGCTTTAGCCAAACAGTCAATCTCCAGCAAGGTACTGCGTGACTTTAACAACTTGTCTACAAAAACTAAAAAATTAAATAACTTGTAAACTTTTAACAAGTGTCATGGAGAGGTTTTGTATTGTAAATTAAATTGACAGTATGTTAAGATGACTGACAGTGAAGTAGCTAGGTTACGGTAATTATTTATGTTAACTAGGGTAACGTCAGTTGTACTTATGTTATTATGTTGTATTGCATTTTTACCTGTGATGTATTAAAGAAAGGTTATAAAATGTATCATTGTAAACTTATGCTAGCCTTTGTGCTATTGGTAGTGAATAAACAAATAAAACATAAAATGCGGTCTTCTGATTACACTCAAAGACGCAGTATGCTATATTATAAGAGACGACAATGGGTTGAATACAAATACAACTCATATCAAGGAAAATTTTGCCTATTCGAGGGTTTACATATTCTTCAGACGGTTATAAGTCGCGAACTGGAATAGGGTAGGTTTGCTCAGTCACATAGGTATTGTTAAGTTTCATTCTACTACAAGTTAGAAAGAAAATGTGTTTTACTATGGGATAGTATAACACAGGGAAAATTTCTTCAGCTAGTTTCGTTGCTATCGCTAACGAGTCTAAAATAATACGAAACAGTAGGAAATTCAGTTAAACTAGGCTTGAGAAAGAGAGAAGTCATCCTTTTAAATTCAACTTCACGTACCGTAAGGTTACTTTGCCATATTATGGGGTAACATTACACCGCAATTTTTCGTTTAAAATAACAGCGTCCTCTTAAAGGGATTAAACTTTCACCTTACACAGCAGTCATAAACGACATTACTTTACTGTAAACAGTGTTTTAGAATTTGTATTTAAAAATTAATTAATGGGAGGTGCAAAGTTACCCGGGCAGGGGGGGGGGTGTAAAGTAACCTCACTTTACGGTAATTTAAAATACATGACAGCTCTGTGATTGGTAAAGTTTACACCTATCACCGATACCAGTGCTCAAACTTTGAACATTGATCTTGATAACATGTAGTAGAATTAACCATAGTTTTGTCGGTCACCAAGGTTGTGATAAACACCGAGATTTTGATGGCGGGAATAAAACAAGCCTACATATTACATGTAATATTAGTTCCGAGCAAGATCTGTACTAATTGAACTGGCCCCGAATGTTTCTCTGTTTATTTTATCTAACTCTTCCTAACGGAATAGTTCACGCGTATATTGACTTCACAGGTGTGACTGTGTAAAGATACCGCCACATAACTATACAAGTGTATCGCGGGTTTCCAAACAATATTGTATACATGTATCACCTTAAACCCTTCGTACCTGTATAATTTAACAGATGAAAAGTTGCACTCATTAAATACTTTATTGTTTGTTTAGAGCAATTGTTTTTGTTGAAAATAATTGTGCCCCAACTTGTGTCAATGCCTTACGTGTACATCTGCAGCTGTGTCTCATGGTTATTGGCAGAGTGTGTTTATGTAGGAGCGTCACTCATTTAACTGAGCCAATCAGAACAAGATTACTACGACACCACACGTCTGTGATTGGCTGGTAGAACCCTGAGACACTGAGCGATACAAACATCCAATCACTGATCTTGAAGCACAGCTGCAGATGTACACAAAAACATTGAAACAAATTGTTTTAAGATTCTTTTTACCAAAAATCACCGGATGTACATACTGTCCCGAATATTCTCGTTCACGTACGGACTGTTTCATAATATAATAAATTATGGTCAATACTGTACAACTTGCAATGAAAATGTTCTCTGAGTAGAGCCTATTGGTTTGTTCTGGTCATTATTGACTGATGATTGTACCGTGTAACAATGTTAACTCATCTCACACTTGAGACGAAGTGACTAAACAAATACTGTTAGTTACTTCGCTTCTGTATATCCAGCCATCTGTAGCCTGACAGTGCGACAACTGTCTGTGAACAAATGACATCTCATCGAGCTCGTGTCAGGACCTTGGAGTCAAGCAGGTTTCTTAGTTTATAGCAGGAAATGATAGGGCGCAGGTAGTGTTTACATCGCACAGAGACACTAACGAGAATTCTTGATTGCATTCTGCAGCTACTCACTTGTTAATTGCTGGCTAATAATCCATTCCCGTTGCTTACCATAGCCAGTCGTGTCTGTATCACGTGGCATGTTCGGCTTAGGTACCTCTCGACAAGGCAGGGCCCTTAGATGTTTGTTGTCATCTGTGTGCGCGTGAAAGTTCACTGATAAAAACTTGTGTATATTATTATACGGACAGTAGCTGCCAAAAAACTTTTTTTTATATAGCAAGACCACTGTTAATTTATTTACACCGACAGTATTATCATCCGAGTTTTCGGAAATTCACCGGTGGATGCAGCAGTGGTTGAAGTACCGAGGTCATTACCAAACGTAAGGTTAAAGGTTTTTTGAAAATTTTTCGTTACGAATAAAATTGAATTAATGTACTAATATTACGTATTTAACATTATACCGCGATATAAATCTGAATTGAACATTTTGGTGTCACGAGTAACAGTAAATGTAGTTTATAATAGATAAATGTACTAATTAGGGCTCACATATATAATTAATGTTTGCAGTAAGTACTTATATTAAACTTACAAACAATTTCCCATGCAGGAAATGCCGTAAGTTTGCTTCCTTTGACCTGATATTCCACAATTATTTACGTTATATTACACGTATTTTCGAGATTGTGTTCAAATATTCACCGGCGGAAGTTCCGGTGCACATTCACCAGGCTCAACATGTTTTCAGGTCGGTACATAGAATTAACCGGCTGACAATAGATTTAACCTCTATATATAAAGATAAATCTTTTATTAGAAATAACAACATGACCAAGAATTAATTTACAACATTTAGATTAGTATATTAATATAACTTATTTATTACAATATCTTTAATCTATTTGATAGGCTATTATATTATAATAAATGATTTATGTTACATAAAAAATAATTAAGACAGCAAAATAGGCGTGTGAATTTACGTATTGTAATAGCTTGAGATAGTTGCAAACTGGGTGGATATTCTTGTGACATTGTGTTTAGCAAAGTAGTTGTAGTTATCTGCGTGTTGTGTTATTGAAGGGTGAGGTGTTTAAACAACAATCACATATATTCACTAGCGGCACACCAGAGATACGGTCTTAGTCAGCGCTTAGCATCGAGTTCTCTAGCACTGGTGAGGGCTGATATGAGGATAGTATGGAGAAGCACCGGAATGAAAGGGCAGGGGAAACGGGAGATCCCCGAAAAAAAAAACCCCCCCGTCGACTAACGGCCACATGCGAAAATCCGGGGACAGACCCCGCCGGGTAATCGAAACCGGATCGCTTTGGTGGAAGGCGAATGGTCTGACAGTTATACCACACTGCGGCTCCCAGTGCTATCATTGGCCCAGTCAGATGTGGACAAGTCAATAACGAAAGAGAACGACAGATACGGACAAGTTATTTTGAAGCCTAAGTACAAACACTTTCCACGAGATAATTCAGTGTTCTTGCGAACAGCTTCAGATGTTACAAATAAGTAATGTTTAGAGCTAGAGTTAAACTGGCCCAGTGCTTGTTTCACTGACACAACAAATAAACTGAGGTCTTGATTGAGATGTGAACCTTTTATAAAATGTATCAGTAGCAGAGTTTTCCAGTGTGTCCTGTACGGTGTACAAATTTGACAAAATCGTACGTTTAGCTGTTGTTTGTAAAATACCGGATATGTTATAGCTACCTATGGGACATGCATTCCTTAGCATACACAGCAACTGAAAAATTAATATTAATGATAGTAATAATAATTTAACAAGATGTGTGTAATGCTTGGTTAAAATGTTTACAGACGAATAACAAACGATCATTTTCCGAACACACGAATAACGAATGCAACATCGGACACGTAAACACTTGAGCTAGTAGAGAATCATGATTTCCTGCGAGAACTGAAATTAGGATGGCCGGAGCCGGGATCGAACCCTTGTCCTCCCGGACGACAAGTCCAGCGTACTACCGCGGCGCCCCTGCTCGGTGTGCACATAAAGTTGGTATAAATATATTTTTACCAGAAGTCAGTGGCTCTACACATGAATTATTCTCGAATTTATTACTGGCTTGCAAACATCAAGGGCTTGTCGAAACAACAGTTGTCCAATCACACAAGTGATATAGTATTTGGTGTTCAGCATGAGACTAAACCCGTGGTAACAACTCTCTAAGAATGTTGCAGGGTATGCTGAAGCTGGCGGCTTCCACGGAGAAAGAATACTCATCACCGAGGAGGGTATGCAGCCCGCAGCACTGGTGGCACGAAGGTCCAGGTGAAAGTCACCCCCTTCCCCCCCCCCCTCTCCGCCGAGAAGAAGTGCGGTGACGCGCCTTTCACTCGCGACGTCCTCGTGACGACGGGAGATGAACTTTACCGGCAGAGAATGAGGCGCCCATACTGCAGCAGTTGGCTTGCACGACTTGATTGAACACTGAGGAGGGGAGTGTAATGTCACCATCTTCCCACAATATCCCCTCCTCGTACTGTAAGCTCGCGTTCATTATATCAGCGAGTACTCGCCGTGTATTTGTAGTGTGTTACCAGAGACATATTTCAGTCACGACAAGTTATATCGTTAGTATTTCACGTGTTTACTCTGCAGCAGGTTGAACGTCAAGAAGTTATATTTCACTGTCATTGCTGTGTACGGACGGCAGAGTTGACAAGCCTTTCACGACTGCGAACCACTTATAAATATGACTGGGCAAAATAATTCAGCACCAACTTGGTTCAGTACGCACATGCATTTTAGCTTCATTGTCAGCGTCTGTATGGTTTTACCTCTCATGTCTCGGGGCTCTTCCAGCTGATAAGACGTGTAGTGTCGCAGTAATATTGTTCTGATTGGCTCGCTCAGATGAGATTAGTCTCTACACAGATACACTCTGCCAATAACAATACAAGTAGAGCTGCAGATGTACATTTAAAACATTCAAACAACGGGTGCAAAAATAAGTTTGTCATTAATCAGTGCCTTTAGGTAAAAATAGAGATGATAGTTTATCGCGGGGAAAACTTGACTGTTTGCTGTGTTTCAACAGACGTTCAGCTTACCAGAAGATTACTGGAGTTCGCTCGTACTTGGAGCTGTTGCCCTATTTGACTGAGCCTATAATAATCCCGCTATTGTAATATTTGATGCATGTTATTGGTCTGCAGACCGCTATGTTGTGTCAGATGTATATAGGCCACTACCCGCCCACACGATCAGAGGTCAATGTATAGGCGACCGTGGGTAGAGTGACTATAGGACTAAGAAGTCTAGGCTGTAGTCGGATGAGTGCGCGATGTACTCGTACCTGTAATTGCCGTTGTTGATCAAACTGACGATTGGATGAACTAATACTGAAGGTTTGTATCAATACACCATTGTTAGAGACCAAATATTTCGCGAATTTATTATTAAGAAAAGTTATGTGTCTACCTCCTGTACAAATGAGCTACTTTCGGGGTTGAAAGTCTATGAATCTTGTCCTCGAAGACTCTGGACCAAGGTCAAACCCGCATGAAAACACACACGGTCTCCATCGTTATCTTGTAAGATATACAACTGTCCACTCATTGGAGCAGTAGTTCAAGGTTCAAGTATTTGTTGACATACTGTACATAGGACTATAAAGTCCAGTTAACAGGTCATTGAAGGAACGAAGTCTCTTGTCAATTGCAATCGTCTGAAAAATATAAGATTGTTTTAATCACAGCTTTATCTTTAAATGGAAAGGTTTACATTTACAGTCTCTTTTGGTCTTGGACACCCGGTTTTCGAAAAAAAATATATATATATTTGTGGGAAAGGTAGATTTAAATAACTTACGTAGAGAAAAATGTTTGGTTGCGTCAACCGTGTATAATATATTCGTATATGGCTAAACAATCGTGTAAACATTGAATCAACCAAATATATGGTTGCCTGGCTGATATTGTTACCTCCCATTACACATGACTTTTGTTAGACCAACAAAACCAATTTGTTATGCTTTTCACAGATTATTAAACAAACAAAAATGTTGTTTGTTTCGCCATATACAAACTTACGTATAGTTAACTGTAGCAAACCTTTTTCTCAGTGTACGTATGCACCAGAAGCTCTACTTTGATCCCTAGGCACGTATTTATAGTGACGAGAGGTATATCTGTTTACTACGTCTATCAGAATAAGGTTACAGGATACATAATGTTTATAATTCAAATGTAAGCCCACGAAATGAATAAGAACTGTAATAATTTAGTCACTAAATATGAAATTGTGTTTTATGTAAAGTTCGGTTGTTGCTACCAAAGACTTATAGTATGAGGTGCTGTCATATTGTGTAACACTGCTAACTGTTGCACGACGAGTAATACACTACGATGTCTGGTGGTGGATGCCAAACTGTTGCACGTCATGCTGACTCTTGCACACATCTGTACACTCTTGATTCACACAGAAAGGCACCAATAACCACACACGAGTTGCGACCACTCGCAGTCAATATTACAGGCATTCCTTTACACCTGAATTGTAGGCCCAGCAAAATATTCGCGTATAAAATTTCGAACAACCTAAACTTAAAAAAAAAAATTGTATGTGCTTATTTTATTTAGCCACGGGATCACAGTTTTTCAGAGATGGCATCAAGTTTTCCTGACTAATATGAAAGATGCCAGGAAACAAGGATATTTTCCTGTAATGCTAAGAAAAGCGCTACTTTCCGGGGAAGTAGCCAATAGGAAGGCAGCTAAAGCTTGAGAAAACATAGGGCAGTGGAGTCTACCCTGTAGCGAAAATGTTGTGTCCTTATTTATTTAAAGGTTCCTATTCGACTTGTCCAACTTATCTCGAGCGCGTCACTTCTAAACGTTTCTTATTCGCCACATTAAGAACGTCTAAAGTCACGCATGAGGCAGGTTGATACGCTGGTTTTGAGACTAATCTGGCACGAAAGATTCTCACGAATTTCCAGAGCCTGACTTTATTTGAACCGTTTTCATTGGGTTTTACGTCTCGTCAAGAGCGAGGTCACTAGGAACGGTTATACTCAACTTTACACAAGTTGGCCTGCTTGACCAAGAAGATAAATCGGCCACGGCCTATGTTAAGCAACACCTGAAGAGATTCAAAATCAGATGGACGTACCGTTCTGTTCCTGTCACGCCACTAGGCTCGGCCCAAGTCTGGAATGACTATTGGTACGTAACTAATGTGAACGTCTTATGCAATGTCGTTAAACTGGCTCATAGTTAGTCATGGATGGGCACGTGAGTTTCCGAGCACGCAGTAGTTGCGACTCTCGTCATAAATACCCGTGGCGCGCATGGTACGAGGCAGGCCGTCATACATAACACTTTCTCACGACCGTGTTGCCATGTAAGTAGGTCAATGGTGCTTCCACGCAACCCTGCTTCCTGAGAACTACAACTGTTCTGCTCTGGTCTGTACCTTCTCCTTGACGGCAGAAATATTCCTGGGAGCCCAGAAAGGCGAAACTGTCTCGGGGTTTGTCCCATGACGCACGCTGACAACATGACGTAGGTATGGATCAGCTGTAGTTCCGAGGAAATCATTCCTAGTGGGTGGGGCTGTATTTGAAAACACTCCCGTCCCAGTAAATTGACGATTTGAACTGCTATAAATTCGGGTCGTAGCTAAATCCACTGATTTTTTATGAAAATAAATCTGTGCCACTTTGCTGTAATGCTTTACGTTCACCCTGCTCCATGGTTATTGGCCGAGTGAATTTGTGCAGAGGCGTCACTCACTCGGCTGTGCCAATAAGAACAAGGTGACTGACATCGCACGACTGTGAATAGCGGGTTGAACCACGAGACTCGTCCAATCACTGACCATGAAGCAGAACTGTACATGTACTCATAAGTAGGGACAGGTGATTTACGCGACAAGACGTTTGCCCCAAATTGTTTTAGTGTCTTACGTGCACCCTTGCATCTCTGCTACGTGGCCAATGATTGGATGTTTACAACCCTCAGCGTTGTGAGCTTCTACTCGCTAATCACAGACGTGTGGTGTCGTAGTATCCCTTGTTCTGATTGGCACAGTCCAGTCAGTGACGCCTTTTACACAAAGACACGCTACTAATAGCCACGAAGCATAATTGCAGGTGTGCACGTAAGGCGGTGAAATAAGTTAGGTCAAAAATTCTTTTCGCCAAAAATCAGTTGCTCTAGTTCAATGGCGGCTTGCCAGGTAGGGCTACAGTTGCCAAGAGCTATACAAGGTTGTGCGCTGGTTGACTCTACAACCACTGACACGCTGATGTGAAGGTGCCCCTTACTACTGAGTGGTCACAACACATCTAGTAGCCGGCAAGTATTCAATGGTCGTTGGTCTACGGCGCGTTCATCAAGAGTGTACAGTTCCGACTATCTGCAGCCCCACCTGGCAACAACACACGAGCCGTCAGTGCTCTAGTCACAGCCTCTCTAGTAGAAGACCGAACCTTCGATATGGAAACCTGTCAAGAAGGGTTGACACAGCCTTGACATTTTCAACTGAAATGACCTTCCTGGATTCGCCGTTATGTAGGACAGTCAAACCAATCAGTGACAGCCATTGCTAGGAACGAGCAATCTTCACGTTATTTTCCGACAGCAGACTGGACTGCAAGCTTCTGTACGCTCTGTAATGGCGTGCCACAGAGATCTCTTCTGACCAATAATTAAATGATACAAGGTAGAGTGACCAATCTCCTGCAAAGAATTTACACACGTAACTGATATCTAGGGACCGGCGATTTTCGCGAAAAAAGCTTTGCCTCACTTTGTTTCAGTGACTTACGAGCACATCTGCAGCTTTACTTCATGGTTATTGGCAGCGTGTCTTTGTGAAGTGATGTCTCTCACTTGACTTTGCCAATCACAATAACGTTACTACAACTTCACAAGTCTGTGATTTGCCAGTAAAACCCCAAGACACGTCACAGCTAAGACGTCCAATCACTGATTATGTAGCTGATTTGCAGATGTGCTCGTATGTCACTGAAACAAAGTGGCGCAAAATTATTTTCCCTACTGATATAACATAGAGGCTCGAGGACAACCTACTAACATATTGTGCTCATGTACATACACAGCAGTGCAGTCTAGCCTGACACGAAGCAATAACGCGAACTTTGTATGCCTGTAGCGATAATGGTTGGAGAACTCAAAGCTCTTTAAAAATGAGCGTACTTGCCAGCGTTACCATAACAAAGGCCGCTTCCTCCTAATTGAGAGAGTTATGGTTCGGCCACCCAGTTACATTTGATATCAGAGTTGATCAACACAGACACTGGATAGTGCAATTTGTGAGATGTGTGAACAGTTCTTGGATCAAATCACACACGACCTGTACTAAAGCAGTATAGTTCTAACTGGGCATGTTGGAGAAAGAAACAGCGCTTCAAATAAACAATAGTCAATACCAGTACAGTATTTTCCGTGTTACAAACAACACGTTGGAGGTTAACAAGCAGTAAAGTTTTCATGCGATTTTTCAGGTCCCTAACGATACATATTGGAGTAACTTAACACGCGCTTAAATAATTTCACGGGAAATCAGGTAGGCCTGCAAGAATGTAGTAAAACTGGGCGAGTTCTCCAGCCAGCAGGCTAGGCTGCACAGTACTTTGTCGGCGAGGCACATGTCTGCTGATAAGTAGGCCAGGACGTGATGTAAGGTAGAGACATCCGGGCAGTGCTGGATCTCTTGTCGCGTCATTGTGCAGTAAGCTTCTGGTGACACACATCACACTCATTCCTTCATGTCGTAACACTGCACTCGGTCATCATATTACTCCACTCTGCAGCTCGCACACGTCGTCTCGTCCTCATCTTCCTACCGAGTCATCTAAGGCGTATTATAAATATCGCATGGTAAAGGCACCCGAGGGCCAGGATACCGCACCTTGGAAGCATATTGACAACTGAGTGGCTGTCTACATCTAATCGCCCTGGAGAATGGCATGGAAGTGGAGAAGCACCGGAATGAAAAGTTCGATAGAAACGGGAGATCATCGAGAAAACCTGATAACCAGCGACATCATTCGCATTATTCCCACTTGCGAAAACCGTGGACCGACCCTACTGGAGACAGACCCTGCCGGGAAACCGACCCGGCCTGCCGGGGACCAACCCTGCTGGAGACTGTTCCTGTCGGGGTACGTCCCTGCCGGGGTACGACCCTGCCGGGGTACGACCCTGCCGGGAAACCCACCCGGCCTGCCGGGGACCGATCCTGCTGGAGAATGTTCCTGTCGGGGTACGACCCTGCCGGGGACCGACCCTGCCGGGGTACGACCCTGCCG
>PNEQ01002712.1:9778-25408 GCA_003012365.1 Medauroidea extradentata | reverse complement strand
GTCTGAATGGTAGTTTCGTTATACCACATTTAATACAAACATAATAATACCCTAAAATGGCAAAACACACATTTTTCTATCTACTTTTCTCTGTACAGATTAGCATGTTATTTATTACTACGAAAAACATTATTTTATTCCATGTATACATAAAATTAAGTGTCCCATGCACTCATTCACTCACTCATCAACACACAGCCCTAACTACTAGACCTAAAAACATGAAAATTTGTGGGCGGTTTCCCCTTATCTTGTAGGCAGCCATTAATAAGGGATTTTTCGAAATTCGATAAGTAAAGTGGTGAAAAGGGATGGAATCCGTTTTCAGCGAATCCCAGAAATCTCAATATGAAGAGCTACCGTTACTTTATTTACTCCAAAATATTGTCCAAAGAAATTTTTATTGGCAGATTTTTAGTTTTTTTTTAATTCGAAAATTAAGGGGTGAAAAACCATTAAATGTGTTTTAATCAATCTTGGATTCCTCTTAAACCAGTTGAGATATCAAGGTGATTTTCACTTCAAAATTATGCTTGTATAAATACCTCAAAACCATTAGCAGGCGTTTAAGAAATTCAAACTCAAAAACTGTTTAAAAAATTAAAATATGTTTGCCATTAATCTTCCGTATCTACTAAACCTGGTCAGATATCGAGGTGGATTTCGCTTTAAAATAAAGCTTACTTAAATATCTAAATATTAATTCAAGATTTTTTCGAAATTTGAATTTAAAAACTGTTTTAAAATAACAATTGTTTCCCTTAAATGATCCGAGTCTCCTTAAGCAGTTTTGTTTTAAAATGAAGCTTACGTAAATATCTAAAAATCAAAATCAGATTTTTTTGGGTGCGAAAGAAGGAAAATGTTACTGAACTCTCAAAGAGTCAAGTCAATATGACCTAGGAGAAATAATTCAACCACCACCTCGGAGTATTAACGTCGTATATTGTTAATTTCTTAAAGATTGTTAATTGGATAGTTCACTAAACTCTTGTTGTAATTTGTAGTTTTTAATTCGTGGTAAATGCTTCTTTTACATAATTTTCAAGGCTTATTATTGTTCCATTGGTAATTTTAATGATGGCATAATCGTTGGTATCCCGTTTATTTTATATGCATTTTGATTGAGAGTAAACAAATTTTTTAAATTAACTATGTCATTTTTAACTAATAAGAGTTCCATCCCAAATGAGCTCAGAAAAGTGTATTTTGATTTCATGCAACAGTATGTTCCAGTGCTCGCTATCACATACGTACCACGTGTATAATTTTGTTTAGAGAAACTGTTCGTATCGAATACATTGCGTGTGTTAGTTACCGTGTACAGCAGTTCACTTATCTTTTGCAGAAAGCTCAGCGACGGTGTATCAGACGTCCCAAATATCATAAACATTTGCCGGATGTGGTACAGTCCAGGGGCAATGTAATTTAATTTTCTACTGATAAAACAAAGATTATTATGAAAGAGTATCCCACTGGAATTACTTTTATCTGTGCACGTTTAGTGACATCTGACTAAAGCCAGCGCCGACACAAGGCTCAAAATAGATCGAATAACAGTTGGGCTGTCGCACTTTCATTCCGTTTTGTTTTCAAATAATGATTCAATTAGAGTTGCGGCAAAGATGTTTTGGTCCGATTTTGTTCATCTAGGTTACTATAAACTTTTATATTGCAACTAAAAATTTTTTTGAAAACATAAAAAAAAAAAATTTTTCTTGCCTGATACATACCTGTATAAAAAGGAAAGCTGCCCAAACGAGGGAAAAATAAAATACACCTGGATATTGCAGAGTTCCGCTTTGGAGGTGTTTTGCTGCATTAAGAACTGTGTCTTATTTTCTTTTTTGTTTGAAAATTCCATAATGTATTTAATTTTAAAAAGTATGCGAAGTAGGGTACGCACAAGTTCGACACAGCTTCCCTCTATTTCGTTTGGTTTACCAAAACACTTGAAATAAAATAATTGCAGACAACGCCACGACAGTGATTATCATAATATGATACACAGTTACGTATTAGGTAATGTGTCCTGCTTCTTTTTCTATTTTAAGAATAAAATGAAGTTGTCAATTTTAAGAAAAATAGTAGCGGGCAAAACCGTGACCGTGCAGTTAGTATGAACATCAAATATTAACATTACCCATGACCAGTAGGTATTTTACTGCTATACCAAATTTATGAGGGTAAATTTCATTTGTACTTGCAAACCTATTTTAAGCGTACAGTGCGAACTGCTTGATTTAAATTTTACAAGCAGTCATAAATCTTATTCAATTTATTAATTTACTGTTACAGGTCTAAGAGGCAAAAACAAAAATGCTGGTATTAAAGTACAGTTATAAAATTTACTCAAACTGAAAGAAAGGGAGTCTCAAATTTTCACTTTCACTTCACATTACATTTTATAAGCTAAAAATGAAACATTACATGTGCACAGTTAGCAGCCTTAAAATTAGCAATCAGCTCGCAGGTTTTAGTTCATTTTCGCTTGAAACACTAACAAAATTAACAATTTTAGCTTGCTTACTGCATGAATTAAAAAAAAGAAACCGTAGTTTCACGTTTATTCTTATAATATAAATAATCTGTCAGAAAAGCTAAATAAAAAAAATATTCTAATATGATGGATCAGGTTCTTGTGAAATGGTGAAATCTGTGTCCTCGTTTCTACGATTACATTAAATTTGAAATAAACTAAGTGGATGTTTCGATTTGAGATGCGATCTCATGCTGGCGGTATTCCCCTTAAGGCGGCCGCCTATCTCACGCTTCAAATTCATTGCAGTGTGTCCATAAACAGGATTTTTCTACGAAGTATTCCACGTGTACCCATTGTACTAACATACGAAAAGACAACAAACACCAGACAAGGTCGGAATCTCATTATTAAAACACCATGCTTATTAAAAACACTGTTTCTAAGCCCTCCAACATGGGTAAAAACGCGCTTTTCAGACGTCCGTATTTCAAAATGTACTAACCGCATGTATGTGAAACTCAGATTGCGACCTGCACTTGAACTTAGTTGCTCGTAATGGCGTCGCGGCATTTGATCCGCGCTTCAAGGTCAACTTTACAGCTCCGTAGTTTTTCAGCTTCTAATACGTGGGTGGTCGGTGCCCTTAATACAGTTGACAACATGTCTACACTATATACACTTGGCCTTTTGATCTTTTAAATATTATGATAAAGTTCTAATACGGACTCCCGCCGGTAATGGTAGACTCGTGTATGGTCTCACAATCATTTACATCAACACAAACAACGTTCGTCTCATGACTTTCATCCGTCATGACGATATGAACGTCACGGAAAATAGTTGTAACTTTCAATAAAAATTATGCTATGAGTTAGTGGTACAACGCTGAATTAAACCGAACGTAGCTCATTACACGCGACGCGATGCGAGGACAAAGATGAAACTGAAGCAAGAGACAGCGAACACGTGGACTGGACTGGACCCGCCTTACTTCGATTAGGAAAAATGTGTGGGATACCTTCTTGGCGTCAGTTCACAGGCTCCAGCCCATGCGTGTGCTGAAAGCGAACAGAGGTAAATAAAGTAATATGAAGACGTAGCGAGCCCTATCCTGTCACACGCATATGCACAGAAAGCCAATACCCCACGACATATGTCGATTTCGACATATACGTCGGCCTCGACACGTGCGTCGACCTCGATACATGTCGACCCTCGACACACATGTCGACCCTCGACACATGTGTCGACCTCGATACATGTCGACTTCGACACGTATCGACATCGACATATCGAAAATATTAACAGATAAATGTCGAAACATCGACGTGTGTTACATGTCGATGTCGACTTCGACATGTCGACATATCGCACACCCCTACCCTTGAGTAATGTCTATAAAATAATGGTGTATTAAGGGTGTTATAAATAATTGTCATCCATTTCATATTATGCACTCTTATAATGACAAATGTATAAAAATATGTTGAAAACAAAAGTTCTTACCAAATGTATTAATCCAAGATGGTAATGGATGTTCTATGTGAAGGGTCGAAATCACCTTTTTTCTGTTGAACTTTTAATTTCATTATTATTTTATATTTAAGAAAGATTTCTTTGTAACTGTAACATAGGTTCGTTGGCTAAGTATGTATTATCCAAACGAGTCTAATTTACGTACTACTTAGTGTAAAATTAAAAATATAAATCTTGCTTACAAATAAATTAATACAGTTAAACACCCAGTGACAAAAAATTGGCTATCAAACTTAGCCTAGTACAGTAAGTCCCTGCTTAGCATCACTGTTAGGTTTTTAAAGTGAAAACATTAAGCAACAGGAATTTATAAACTAGGAACTTTTTCCTACTCGTAAAAAGTAAGTATTGTTATACCACACCTTGTAATTTTTTGTTGCGTAAAATACCTGTGATAATCCTGTTAGCTATTTTGATTTACAGATATCAACTTTGAAATGATTCCAAACTTTAGATATGGATAATTTAATGATAATTGTGTATCACAGTGTACAGTGAAATGCTCACACATAGCACAAAGTGTACAAAAGGTTATGACCATAAAAAAAAACATATACACAGCAAACACCAGCAAAAATGAAAATTATTAATATTGTGGATGGCTTTCATTTATAGCGGAACATCCTCCGCCGTCTTAGATTTAAGTATATAAACTTTGTAACACCATTTGTTTGGAAATATTTTAATAAATTATCAATTCTACAGATTTACATACTCAAACGAATGAAAATGTTGCATTCATGTCAGACATAATATTTCTGGTATTGTATAATTTGCTAAGCTCTATTAATGTCCCATATATTGGTGAAAAATTATAAAATCAAGGACAGTGTCAAAAGTTCAATGATTAGTCAATTTGGCTGGCGAGTATGCTATCATGCTAAGATTTTGTTTTTATAAATGTGCCTGTCCTTTTCATTTTATTTTCTTGCTGCTAAATGGCTGCTGTAATATTTGTTTATTTACCACAATCCTTATAATAATTGTAAAACACGTTGATGATAGGTTTTTGCAAATTTTTACTATGTATCTTACTGAAGATATATATAAATACACTGTGGGCAGTTCCCCAAGAGTAAAAATTAGTAGGTAAAAAAACTTTCAAGCAGTATATTTCTGTGGTTATACAAAGGCTTGAAAGGGCAATACTTTAATGTAGGTAAGTAATAATTATTTCAATTTTGTCTACTTGTATAAATGTATTTTGTACTGGTTTGCAAATACAACAGTTCAGTAAAATAAAAATCTGATGTTCGATACCTAGTCGTAGTAACAGAAATTGAGAACCCTAGGTTGAGGTTATAAAAACTGGTGGTGCCGCTGAGGAATTCCATCTGCCCCAATATGATGCAGTTGATCATGGTCGTCATGCCTCATTTCTCGCCTGGCTGCGCACTTCCAATATAAAAATATATTAGGAAACCCTCTCATGTCCTACTGACCGTTGCATCAGATTCCTGCTACATGTGGTACATATTACAATCCAATCATTATGTATCACAACCATATTCACAGTCAACAATCTGCCGAACGTCCTTCCTCTTCACTTGTCATCGGTCAAGTCCCCCTTCTCCTCCGCTGCACATTGCACTCTTCCGTCCACCACGACATGTGCGCTCCCCACGGGTTTGCTACAAATTTTGGGCTTGCTACTTCAAAATTTAATAAAAAGAAATTATAATAAAATGTAATCATGCCTACCATACACAATAAAAATAATAACCAATTTATAAATTTCTTATGTATCTATCATTAGGAAATAGATTAATTTTCACTGGAGGTATTCGACATGCCCTACAGTAGGTCCAAACTTAAGCCTCTAAATATGAACTGAAACAATCCTAGTTGTCTCTTGTATTTGACTTCAAGATAAATTAACAGATTATAAAATATTTTTATGGTAATGTATAGTTAGTTGAACCAAACTTTCTAACTACAAAATATGGGATACTTACTGTTATTGAATTATTACATTTTTGTTGTGTGGACGCATACTGTACTGTATTTGTTTTTTAAACAATGAAACCGATAATCTAAAAAATAACAATAGAGGTAGTGTTAGTGCATGTAAGTCCAGCATTGGTGATTTTCACACATAAAATAAATCCAATAGAAGTAGGTAGTGTGTGCAGGATATGAGTGTGGCATTAAAGTAGGACATAGTGAATGTTTGCCCATAAGTAATGTAGAGTGCAATGTCGTGGAACGTGCACTCGGATAGTTTGTATGTGCTGAGAGGTTGAGAGGAAGGGTGTCTTTTGTTGGGTTGCAGGTTGGAGGAGCAGATGTATCTGGAGCGGTGTGGGATGCTGCGACAACCTCTCTTCCCTCCCCTCCATCCCTCGTATCATCTGTACGGCTTGCGCTATTCTCCGGAGATGCTGCCTTCTCACTTGGGTCTCATATCACCAGGATTACATGAAAGGTACAGTAATATTCTCTCTACATTGTATGAGTCAGATTGTTTGAAGAGTGAAGTTACCAGTGTTTATTGGCAGACTTTAAACATAGCCTACGCTGATAGAAAATTTGAGTATCAATTAAAAAATTTTTTTATTGTAACCTCAAATCTTTGCTTTTGAGTGTTGAAAAATTTACACCCTGTGTTTATTTCTTGCATTACTTATTAAAATATAAGTACAGTAGAGCCCCAATTTAACGAACTCGGGATTAATGAAAACCATTTAACAAAAGGATTTTTAGGAACCGTCAAAAAACTATCCAAAAATGTATGATAACTGAGTAACTTTGATAAAATAAGATATAAATTGTAGAGTAAGTCTAGTAAAAATATGTCTACTGGCAGCAGTATATACTTTTTTTCTCTGTAGATAATCTTAAACCATTTGCCGAGGGAAAAAAAAGTTAAAATTCGTTGAAAACTTGGGTGCGGGAGAGACTTTGAGTTTGAGTCGAGCACGTGCGGCCGAGCGAGCAACGCTGTGTTGCCTTGTTTCATAACAATTACACGCCTAGATCCTTATTCTGGCGCCTGGTGAGTGAACGAGCATCTAAGTACCCAGTACACACAGCGCGGCAGAAGACAGCATGGGTACAAATACACATAGAGTGCTTTGCGTTTCTGTCAGAATGCGCTACCATGCAGCGTGATTAATATATGTCACGTCCAGCGATAAAACCAACGTTATTAATTTATGCAGACTTTCTACAACAAATTTACTAACAAAAATGGTATTATATTTTGCCGAAGCTAATAAAATACTCGAGTGCAAAGTATTTTTAGCACGCAGTAACCAGTTTGTTGCATGAGCGCGACGGCCTGTTAGTTACAATGGCCGCCGCTGCATGTATTTATTTATTTACAGTTATCTCACAAACTTACTTAATTTTCCATTTTTTTGCCCCTTGGAGGAGCGGGAGGAAGACGATAAGAAAAACGACTTGGCGGTGTTTATTATCACTTCTCACATTTTGAAGATGTGCACGGTCAGCCTAACTAAGCAGGTGCACGCTCTGCGATTGTTCCGCTGGAAATTTTTAAAGTTTTTTGCCGAATTTTTTATTTTAAGGCTGCGGTCTAACATTATTAGTGATGATGTCTGTGTGACTTTCTGTGTGTCTGTGACTAAGGTGAGTTGAGAAGGGATTAATTTGTAAGATAATTTCTATTTGCATGAGATACCTTTTCTTACCACAATGTAGATGCTTGTAGGTTCGTCATTAAAACATAGGCACCACATCTCAGTTGATAGAGCAGTTTAATGAAGAAAATGAAAATAAAAAAAGTTATAATTCTAATATCTTTCAGCCTAGGTTAAACACATAGTTTAGATACAATTTACTATAAAGTAGAAAGGATCTTGAGTTTGGTTAAAGTTGATACTAGGTTCTATTAAAATTCCTCGGCTAGGGATAAAATTTAAATTTAAGTTCAGTTGTGTATGTTTGCTCAGTCGGTTTACATGATATTCTGACACAGGACCTCTGGGTTTCAGCTTGTTGGCAAAAATTAGGCACACCAAACTCATTTAAAATTAGTAGACGAAAAATTTTAAAATTTTATGAAATAAATTTTGATTTGAATATCCAAGTCAATATTGGAATGGTCGGCCTTGTACACAAGATGGGTAAGCGTGGGGACGCTACAGGCATACACATTCAACATGGCTATCCTTACAATGTAAGCTGAAGGTTTCGTCGTCTACATGACACTTCAAAAATTAGCCTAATTATTTTACTGATGACGGGCCTCTTCTCAAAATGGCTTAAAACTGATGGACATACTGTCTTCTACCTATTGAGTTCCCAAGCCTAACCTTAGGTTGACGGCAGAACTGAAAATGTTCCATTTTCTCCTGGGCCGATTCTGCCGCATGCTTCACCTAGCAAAATTCAGTGAACTCTTTCTGCTCTGTACAAAAAAAAGCATATAATCTGTGTTCTTCTCCAAATTGGAAGCCAATACCTTGGCAACCAATCAACAAAAGAGGTGTAAAACCTTCAATCTGCTCAGAGAAACCTCTTTGGAACAGATAATTACTCTATACTTAGTAAGTAGAACTATACTTATGCCACGTACAATCATATGGTAGTAAAACATTTTAAACAAGTATTTCAAATTTACATTAAAATTATTTAGCAGATGTTAGAATAAATTAAGAAAATATTTGCAATATTTTCAAAGAAGAAAAGTTTTAAGAGTGTTTCAGAAATTCCATAACAAATTTAAATAGCTTTTAGATAATTTAACGTCTATTACAATTAACTAGGAGTGAGAGATTTTCTTAATTTAACACAAAACAGTAACAACATTAAATTAATTAAGTTGAACAAAAATTACTATAGTAAGGTGGGAACACTGTCAAAACACTAAAACTTCTGATGCTTCTTTTAATAGCAAAGTCTTTCTCAGTTCGTTATATCATCAAACATAAATAAACTTTAAAACCTGTGACGATCTCGTTACAGCGGCTTACCTATTGATGGTAACTGCGGTATGTTATTTTTGTGATTGATGGTAACTGTGGTATGTTATTTTTGTGGGCTTTCAGACATGTTTAAAACTCCCTTCATTTCTGATGGAACATGCCCGAGGATTTAACTTTTATTAGGGAGTTGGGGGGGGGGGAATATAATCGGATATAATGAATCCTCGATTTAGACTTAAGTAAGAGCAAACATTTCCTGGTCCCTAGGCATTTCGTTAAATTTGGGTTCTACTGTATAATCAAGATGAACAGCTTGTCTTTGTAGGGCTATGTGTGGTGGATGGACACTATTAATATTTTTTGTTGTTTCACTGTGTGCCAAAATTACAGTATAATTAAATTTGTATATGTAGTTCACTTTCTATTTTTATACAAATTGGAGCTGATCAACTGCTCATAAATTGTGGGTTGTACTAAAGTTTGGGTTTGTACCATAGTCATCAAAGTGTGATATTGTAGTCTCTGGATTAAAGTACAGTAGAGCATTGTGTATCTGTAATTGTTTTCTGAAACTTTTACTATCTGTATGTTATCTGAGGCACGGAGAAATAAGTAGAGCCCAGCAAAAGATTAAAGTCCAATCGCTGGCACCTTTCCTGCTCAGCCTAGATGATGCATGCAGAGAACACTCAATACGAATGGTTAACGAGGGTTGGGGGGTAATAGGGTGTTATTCTCAGTTAAAATGTGCTAGCGCTGCGGTGTGTGCAACTGCATAAAGAAAATCCAGAGAAATTTGGTCAATTTAAACTATGAAACACGAACAATTAACATCGCACATGGATACAAAGCTGGTAACACTATAAGAATGTAGCGAATATCTACAGATAATGTCTTTGAAACCTTTACTTCCTCGTGGTGGTGACGAGTCAAGTGACAGGAAACAAAGGAAAAAATTTTTCCATAAAAGAGGTTGATTTAATAAAAATGAACTAGATGCTTGCACATGTCTGAGTATATGTTATGATGTCGGTATAGCATACGACATGAACAGAAAAATCAGCACTGTAAATTTTATTCTCACAGCGGTGCAAAGAAAGAAATGGAACACCAAAAAACAGTGCATTTAAAGGGGGCCGCTAATTGCGAGCTTGAGGCTGAGACATGACGGAGTTATTAGAACAACCTTGAAGCGCTTATCATATGCTGCATCGTCAAAAGCCAAATGTCGCACTAGCGTGTATCATGCCTGCCGATCCATTTTTACTATGGGACACTTTAGATGATGATGACCGTATAATTTTATTGGTATTAGGTCTGTAGTAAATTTCAGAAAACTTTTCTCTTCGCTTACATCTGGTTAGTACGGCAGCCTCAAAAGGCAGATCTAGCTATTTTGGAGAGTTTCGAAACTGTTTTTGAATGAGTGGTTTAACAATGACATTTTGCACATTTCCAAAGCATTTTTTCGTTTTGCACGTTGACACAATGGGCACATGCGGAGTAATTATGTAAAAAATGTATTTAAGAACATTTTGAAACATGTTTGTAGTGTGTGGTGGTGACCCCCTTAAAGAAAAGTGGCAACCCCCTTAAAGAAAAGTGGCAATCTAGATGTGGGTTTCATTAAGTCGTGAAGTGAAGGTGTATGCATTTATGGATCAACGTTGATAGAACAGCAGAGCCATAGTGATTCTTTTTTTTTATTTAGTGGCATATCAAAGTCATTCACTGCGTGCTCTGTACATGTATGTGTAATTGTAACACGGGTCATTATTAAACCTGCTGCTGTATGTGCAATCTAATTACTGCCTGAAACAGCAGTGGTCAATTCAAGGTCGTCCTTTTATCGAAAGCAGTGTGGTGATGTGCGTATAATTTCATTCAGCAGCTTCAAAAACAGTTTGTATGTGTGGTATCAACTCAGAATATACTGCCACTTCCAACTTTAAGTTTGGTTGTCTTAAGGAATATTTTTCCATTGGCTCGCTCTAGCTTGAGAGTCACGTAGCTCTAGCATGTACTTGGTAAGGTCACTCCACACTGGCTCCAGCTATCGTCTGTAGACACTGCTCACCCCAACCCCTTCACGATACAAGAGGACAATGTTCTACTGTGAATTAGTTTAAAAGTTTAACGTTTGTGACCTTTCAACATTGCCATGAAGTGTTCAATGTATTATTTAAATATGATTTGTTTGTACGTTCTGACATAAAACATAAAACTTGTCAGAAAGGACTTGTTATGCTCTGTAATAAACTGTGGAATAATCTTGGCTATCAACCATAACAATGAACTCCTGTTATTCTAAAAGTTCTGTGATCCAAAATGGTTCAGGTCCTGATCATTTCAGATACAGGATGCTTCACTGAATTTGCAGTGAACTTGCAGGTGTTGGTGGACGAGATGCGGAAACAAGATGACATTTACTCTCTGGCACATTACATTGCAAAGAAATCTGTGAAGCTGCCAAACATTACATGATTATTGGGTCCATATTGTCTCAGTTTCTGTAGCACAGAAAATTTGGGTGGTTGGGGAAGGACAATGAATGATTTAATTAATTAAGCAAGCATAAGTTGTAATAACTTTTCATGTGATATTGAAATTCTTTCTGATCCATTGCTATGAGTATTTTTTATCAGATAGCAAATGAGAAGTGAAAGGTTAATTTGTGTAGCTAGCGATGTTTTACAGTTCTGTCTGGTCTCAATCCTTGCTATAGCACTGCCGCACAGTCAGTGAATTGTGCCAATTTTTACCACCAAAAAATAAATAAAAATTAGATTTTGGTCAACACTTTAGCGCTGGTGAGGAGTGACATGATGTGAGTATATAGCAGCACCGGAGTGAAGGGCAGGGAAAATGAAAAATCCCTGAGAAAACCCTCCGACCAGCTGCATTGTCCAGCACGATCCTCACATGCAAAAATCTGAATACTGACCCCTTCAGGAATTGAACTATTATTAATTGTGTTCTCACTATTATCATGCTCATTATTACTGGATTCTACTGTACTTTTTCAGAAAATGTATGAGGATAAGCGCTACTCTTTGTGAGCCTAGAAAAAATGTGAAACATGGTGTGTTCTGTTATGTCTGGAGCTGTAACCTGTGTATATATATGAGTAATGGGGAGGGGGGGGATTGGTGAGGAAAACAAGATGGGGTTGTGGTGATATGTGTGGATGTCACAGGCTGAAGCTGGAGGAGGAACACAGACAGCGAGAGAGCCAGCGGCTGCGGGAAGAGGAGCGTGAGCGTGAACGTGAGCAGGAGAGGGAGCGTGAGCGAGAGAAGGAGAGGAGAGAAAAGTCTCGGCGTAGCCCCCGCGCCTCTCCCTCCCACCACCAGGAGTGTCCAGGTGAGGTGTTCGTGACTATGGAGGGTGGCTCTGCTTGCCTTCCTACCTACCTACTTACCTGCGCGTCACTGTCCTCATTGTAAACACACGCTGCACACAAGATAACAGCATTAGCCAATGCAAATTGAACATTCAGTGAAGCAAGATGGATGGCAGCAAGTTGAACAGTACAAACACTAAAGGTATAGAAATGGGGGAACCATACCTCTTCAGTACATTTATAATGTTAGCTATAAATCAGGTTCCACAAGAAAAACAAATGTTGAAAATTATAGTCTTAAGTATTCTTCCATTGGGCAGTTGTTGCCAGCTGGGCAGAGAGAGATCTCGCCTCCGCAGTCCAGAGGACCAGTTCTCGGTGTTTGTGGAAGGGATGGTTGTGCAAAAGTTGTGAGTAACGATAGTTGTTCCGTTAAAATTGAGAGTCCATGCTTGGGCTGCAAAGGCCAGATGAGCCACTCGGCTGGCGAACAGGTGACAACACACAGCATCGTAACATATTGTGATGGGGCTGTACCGACTAAAAATAATTCGACTAATTTCCTTTATATTTTTTTTAGGTAACCTACTTTAAGATTGTAATGAAAAAAAATCAATACTAATCAAAAAAATTGTCACAGTACAATTAAAGCTAAGCACAGAAAGCAACTTGAGTAAAAACCAATTCACAACACATTGCAATAGCGAAATGGTGACTCAAGACAATATTTTACAGAAAAAATGTTTTTTTCATCTCAGTTCAAGATTCTGATGCCAATTGAATTTAACCAAACGAAAAAATTCTGAAGTTAGGATTTTACTAAGGTGTGCAAACATTCGAAATTTGGAATATTTTTCTAATAATAAATCTGAACTATTCGTATTCAAAAAACGAATACCAGATTCCCAAATTTCGTAGTATTCAAACCATTTTAAATATGTAGTGAATTTTAAAAAATTTCTTAAAAGAATCTGAGTGGGTAACAAGGCTGTTTCTACTTACAAACATAACATAATTTAATGGATTTTCCCATTTTTGCAGATATTTAATGGTTAAAATAAATATAAGGTAAAGAACTGATATATTTTCAACGTAAATATTTACATATTCACGTCTATCGTCTGTGGTGGTACGGGTGTTCTTCGTGCAGCAACCACAGATGTGTCGATACTAGCCCCACCTAATGCGGCAACAAAATGTGGTGGCACGAGACGAACCTTTGGAGTGCTAGGCTCCCACAAGTTTCGCCCATATGTTCTATTGCAATGTCCAAAAGAATGTAAACTGATCAGTCCTCATAAATGCTGCGGTCTCAGCAGAGAGCTGCTCTTATCTCAGGGTCTCGTGGTATCAAAGGGTGGACGCATGTAGAACTGTAGTCAAACACGTGGTTAGATCAACAGCCCATATTTATTACCCTTATTTCACAAAACTCGTGCAACTTTGCCTACACCGGCACTTACAAACTTCTTGTACATCAACATAAAATTAAACTGAAATAGAACTGAAATAAAATGAAACACAACTCAAAAGACAAATAACACGTGCTGAACTTAAATCATAACTGATAGGGGGCAGGACACGAGGTTGATAATGCTGTAAATTCACATCAAAATAATCAAAACTAGTTAATAATGAAAAGTTCTGGCAAGTCTTTTCACCGCTCTCCATCGCGGCCTCATGTCTTTCGATCGCGCCCCTCGGCTTACCACGTGCCAACCTCGCACAACGCGGCACATGTTCAGTCTCCTCGACAGTCAAGAACAAAGTGACCAGCCACTGCATCCGCAATGGTGTCCCAAGGTACCATGGCGGCCTACCTTCCGGTAAAATGTTCAATAACATTCTAGCAAGATTAAATAACGGGTCTGGATACAAAATAACCAAACTAAAATCACTGAAAAATCGGCAAAATTCTGCTGAGCATAAAAACATATTTTACTGTTTTACTGAATAGTTACTACGATAAAAATTATATTAAATAAAATTTTGGCATCTGACATTTCCGGCCGTACACCTTAGTACTCTCTGTGAACCCCGCGGCACTATGGCCGGGCTGGCCGAACTCATTTACACGTTTTTAAAATAAATACCGAATCTTTCCAACTGCAATAACTTTTAAAGGTTTAAATTTCTCGTAAAATTTCCAAGATTCCAAAGTTTCTTGAAATTTCATGCCAAAAATATTACAGAAAAGTACCTACTTTTTGTTTTCATCTTTATACGTGTAGGTCTAGGGAAGAAGTAAACTAGATTAGCAGTGCCATCTGTAATAAGCACTTGTTTACAAAAACAATTTTGTGATCTCTCACAAACATAACAAAAGAAGAAAACTGAGAAGAATGAGCAGTATATTGCTGTAAGAATAGGTACAAAGTCACAAAAACGTATATGTTTTAGGAATGTTTAAGGTTATCAAGTAAAAACTGCTTAATTTCTATATCTAATTGTAAATACAGGATTACGCACTGGCAAATGTATACCAAAATTTGAAGAAACACTTTTCGAAAAATATTAGAAAATTATTTGAAAAAATTAATATTCATTCGAAAACTATTCGAAATCCTAAAACCACTATTCACACACCCCTAGATTTTTCTTATTTTTGGTACAAGCACTTGGCATGTTAATGTCCCATTTAGGACCAGGAACTTTCCGCGAAAATAATTTTGCCCCAGTTAGTTTCAGTGCCTTGCGTGGATAACTGCAGCTCTGTATCGTAGTTATTGGCAGCGTGTCTTTTTAAAGTGACGTCTCACTTTAGTTTGCACCAATCAGAATGAAGTTACTGCATCACCACTTGTATGTCTTTGCGGATAGAACGTCAAGACACGTGATGTTAAAACATCCAGTCACGCATACAAGGCACTGAAACAAACTGGGACAAAATTCTTTGTGCACAAAGTTCATGGCCCTAACAATGGGACATAATTTACATACTGTTGTTTACCAGGGAATATATAAATCATAACTTATCCTCTACACTAGATTTTGATTTGAATAATTGACGGCTTTGTTGGCAGCAAGAGATTTTTCAAATACATCTAAGACGACAGTTTTGAAACAAGGGCCAACAGTTGTACACATGACATCTGTTTCTTGTTGTGTGTCCTGAGTATCTTAATTTTATTGAATTCAGTAGTGCTCGTGTAAATGCACTTTGTGCTATGTTCTTCAGCTGACTACCGTAATTACGCGCATAATTTGCGCCATCGCGTAATTTGCGCACCCTAACTTTTTGCCATCATTTAATGAATTTAAAAAAATCCGCATAATTTGCGCGGCAGGTTTTTCGTGTGGCGGGAGATGAAATATGTGCGGCGCGCGCTCAGTGTAATTCAGTTCCGCTGCATTCTCGTCAAAACATGTGCGCTGTCACG